>JAOBRB020310537.1:0-10996 GCA_027575285.2 Zoanthus pulchellus | reverse complement strand
TGCACCTGCACATCTGCACACACTCATAAGAATCCTCTTTAAGAGGGAGGTGAGTCATAATGGAAGAAGAAGAAGAACCGTTTGCGTGGGGCTTAAAACTTTTATCTTTTATGCAGATTCAAATTTCGTTCACAGCTATTCATATTTTATATCATTCTGACGAAGCCCTACACAAGAGAAAGCAAAACGTAATTTTATTTTTTTAAAATCTTTACCGCGTGAAATCCGTATATTGTTTTTTATAAATATTTTATGTTTTTATCATGGCCACGCGGGCTCTGAACGAATTTTGGCTTAATGTGGTGTTGTTTTAGCGGTAGCAATAATTTTAATAATCAAAGGTTGAAAAACAGCAGTTGTTTTATAAAACCGATGGTCCTACATATCATGTTGTCTAAGCATCTTATGCTCTTTTTCTTTGTTGCTTCAAAGATTTTCTTATATAAAACGTGTTAACCAGTGTAGCACAATTTAAGCCTTGTCGCACTTTTTTAGTTCGTAGCATGTCTTAAGAGAAAGCCTAAACATTTTTAAAAGTTTAATGAAGAAAGGATCAAATAAATGATGAAAAATCTGGTATTAACTATGGAGAACTGTATTTACAATCTCAAGTCTTACAGCTTTATAAACACCTGAATAAAAATAGTCTTCTAAGTAACTGCCAATCAGAATATCGATCCTTACACAGTACCCCGACAGCCCTGATTGAGGCCACAACCGACTGGTCCATCAATATAGAGAAAGGGAACTTAAATGGAGTGGTTTTTATTGACCTAAAGAAGGTCTTTGACACAACTGAAAATGAAATTATTTTCAGAAAACGTTTTTGCTACGGTTTTGACACCCACACACTTAGGTAGTTTAAGTCACCTTAGCAATCGATATCAAAGATGCAATGTCAATGGTCACCTATCAAACCATTACCAGTCACCTTCGACGTTCCACAGGGTGGTATAATTGGCTGCTTGCCGTTTCTTATTTACATTAATGACTTTCCTCGTTGTCTCAATGTAGGCTCTCCAAGGATGTTCGCTGACGACACAAATATAACCTTTTTAGAGTGTATCACAAGTGAACTTGAAATCTTAATTTTTTAACACTGAATTAGAAAACCTTAACTAATGGCTAGTCTAATCTAATGTCATGATATTGCAAAAACAAAGTTAATGATAATTACATCTAACCAAAAACAGCTGACGATTGTAAACAACTAAATAAATATCAAAACAGAAGAAAGAAAAGAATCAAAGAAAGTCACGTGCACCAAGCTACTAGGTGTAACTGTTGAAGAACGTCTCTCCTGAGACGAGCAGATAAATTGCAAAAATTTCAGAATAGAGCTGCCAGACAATCAACAAAATCTTGTTATGACTTAAGCGAAATCCAACTGGTTTTGTCTCCAATAAATTCTGTACCAATTAAAGAACAATTTAGTTGGAGCCACCCATTCACTCGTAAATGGCTCACAGTATATACAAACCCTTTAAGCACATTCAGTTTAGAATTTAGAATACCCCGACACTGCCTTTAATGACATGGTGATTCATTCTGCGCATTGGTCATTCTATAAAAACAAATGCGCAGAATTACATTAACCACAGTGTCGGGGTATTCTAAAGTTGCTTCTTCAGTTTGACTCTAGTTACATAAATGTTGACTGTAAATTATACGAAATTTTCATTGAAAAACATTTTAATATCTAAACCAACCCTAAAAAATTTGCCTATCGAAATAAGCTTTCGTTTATGCAGTCAATGAAACAATTTGTCGAGAAACAGTGTAACCAAACACGGTTAGAAGCTCGAGGTATCAAAGTTTCTCCAAGGAACCATGTTCAATGAAACGAAGTTTGTGTGAATTCTCGCAATTATCCTTTCATTATGTTACAGATACATGCGACGTTTCTCGTGGAGCACGCACAACGTGCAACTTTTACTCGCATTTTCTTTGTATACACACTCGAAAGCATTGCATTATACTTTAATTTAGTAGTATGTAACATATTCGCCTTCTTCAAATGCTATATCAAAAGATTAACGAAGCGCGAGGTCTGTATGAAAAAATAGCAGAATTGTTGACAATTTAGAAAAAGCACAGCGAGGTTCGTACAAAAAAGATCGAGATCTAATATTTTAATTTACTTCGGCGTGTCGTAGCTCATTTGAGCAATGCAGCTGTACTGTGAAGAAACTTAATTGGTTGTATTCATAAGGTTCCAGTTCAGTGCAAATGGTGGTCAGTTATACAAAAGAATCTCATTAGAATCTAGTTTGAATCTCATTCTTTGACCACCACCTGCTATTGTTATATCCTCACGGGACTTAGTGAATACCACCAATAGATTAGCAAGCCCAAATTGCTGCTAAAATTAGAACTAAAAATTATTGTAGCACTTGGAATAACATTTTTGTTTCCAATGGACCACACAGACAAACTTTCTTGCTGCTCACTCGATTTAGTGGTCATAGTTAATGTCGATATTGATGTAGCAGCCAATTGCAAAGCGCGTGACGTTATGTTTTATAATCTAAATTAGGCTGAAAATAGAAAAATAACCCATTTAAAGACTGGTTTGTGAATTAGTAAATAAAGGACAAAAGGAAAAGAGAGGTTATAAACATAATCAATAGACAACGTATGGTCTAAAAATTATATATTAATAATTGACGTTTCGTATGCTACAAACATCTTCAGAAGTGACGATTAAAATTATTACAAAGAGTTTTGAATGAATAAACAAGCTGAGAAAATTTTTAAAAATTAAAATGGCCGAGGAACAAAAATAAATAAAAGATAAGGTTCAAAAGCAATCTTTCCTTTTGTCGCAGTTAAAAACTGTATGTAACTGAAAAATCTTGGCTTTAAAGACGGAGTATATGACATCAATCCTGACAATAACGGAATTATAAAAGTGTACTGTGACGAAAGTACCACCCGGGAGATGGACTGTGTTTCATCGTCGCCTGTCTCAATTCAACCTTAACTTCACCAGGGGGTGGGTCGACTATCAGAATGGATTTCGTGATGTCAGTGGGGAATTTTGGTTAGGAAAGGACAATATTCATCGCTTGACCGCCCAAGCGGTAAAAGATTTCAGGGTGGACCTTACTGCAAGAGATTCCCGTCACGGATACGCGAAGTTTGAATATTTTCGGGTTGCGCAGAGTTCATACAATTACCGCTGGTCAATGAATTCGTTCTTGGGAAGCATGGGTAGCTGTATATATGGCTATAGTCAGTTAGCGTTGAACCAGAACAACCAGGAACTCTCCACTCCAGACAAGCATAACGATCGCAGCACTCATGGGAGATGTGCGGGTACAAGCGGTTGGTGATTCAATTGGTGTGGCCATTCAAACTTAAATAATCCTTCACGGCCTCATTGGAATTCTTGGAGATATATTTCAACGGTAGTAAGAAGCGAGTTGAAAGCCTTTATACTATATATCAAATATTTTAAGCGAAATTATGTCACTATGTTCATTTGTTAGTTACATTCCTTCATGTCTGTTGTATTCTACTCCTATTCCAGATAAACAGTCGAGTCAGCACAGTAAGACGTTGTGAGAATTAACTTAAGGAATCCGAATGATGACCTTAGCCAAGGGAATACGCCAAAATCTTATCACAGATGTCTGTCTGCAGCAGTCTTGATATTTGAAATGGGTCAATCTAAAATAGAAATTTTTGGATTATCTTGGATGGTCAGGGACAAATTGGGAGAATCGGCAGCGTTTGTATTTTCCCGACAATCGAAGGATTTCTACAATGATCATTCTTGACAAATAAAAACTAAAATTTTGAACCGTTTGCGATGGATTTCGCTCATTGCGAAACCCCGTAAAGATTGGGCCCAGTCACCTTGTCAAAACTAAGCACGAGTGATAAGCTGTCTTTAATGTTAGCCAAGAGGCAAAAACGATTTTATATCAATTTATGATTATCATAAAGGAACCATTTGTTATATAAAACATGTTCCAGACTTATTCCGATATAACGAAAGCACTCGAGCAGTCTCTTTGATAGGTAAATCTTTGAGAACTCTGTGAATCAGACCACATTTCAGAAATACTTCTCTAATCCAGAACTTCTTCGCTCTTCATTTCACTGGATTCGTTTTTTTTAATGACAAAGCATTAGCTCGTACGCATCCAAGTTGATGTAAATGCTGTTTAAATACATTTGTGTTCAAACTACAATTTCAATTTGAGGACTTTTCCATTTCCACCAAAATTTGTAACTGGGAGAGTGTGTGACGGACAACTGGTGGTTATCCGACATATCGGTAAAATCTGAGGTCGTTGGTAAACGTTAAATTCCCATTCGTCAGAGATTTTCTCCAATTATAAAAAACAAGGCATTAAAAGCATTTCGATTTTTCTGTCTATCTCATTCATACTGCCCAAGTGTTAAATATTGCGTAGTTTAAAAGCTATTTTGATTAGAACTTCAAAGTACATTTGCCGGGTTTATTTTAGCATGTAAAAAAGTAGTAACGCAGACCAAAGCTCAATTGAGGGAAGTTATACTAACTTGAAACTCTCCAGACACTCAAGCTTTCCTCCATCTTTTGATTTAACTGAGACAACAAGACAAAAGCGAACTGTAATAAATTGAAACCAAAGACTTGCAAGTATTTAACTTGTGCAACAAAAATATTACATCAATCGGAAAAGTCGCCTTCTTGTCCGGAAGTTCAAAATATAATCCTGCCATATTATAAAGACAATTAAAAAAGTGCGTTTCCAACCAGCTCCTTTTTGGCATTGTTCACCATTGTACTTCAGACACATGTTGCTAACATTGTCTGTTGAACAGACAAAGATGCTTTTTAAAACAGGTCGTATTTTACCTGATGCCAAACCGTTTTTATTTGCGTTACTTGTGATTTTTACAAAAAGAAATAAAAAAGAAATGTAATGATTGTAAGAGCGAAGATCTAAAATTAATTTCAACTAAAGTTGTATAATTATCCATCCATGTTGCTACCTCTCTACTATGGTGCCTTTACAAAAAAATAGGCTCTTTGTAGTAGGAGATCATGTGTCCACAGCTATCTTAAATCAATCGGCTATAAAATATGGAATTCAGAAATGGAAAAAGCAGGTTGGCGTTGGTAAAATGACAAAGTTTCAAAAAGTGACTTCAAATATGTATAAAATTCGAATACAGAAAAGAGGGTATTTTCCAACGATTGTATCCTTGCTCTCCAAACCCTTCCACATACATTTCCTTGGAAAAATGTTGATTTTTTATTCGCTGAGACTTGAAACTAATTCAGTCAATCTGCTTTTTCAGTTTGTAAATATTTTTTCGTCATAACTAATCAGTATGGTCATACGAGCTCCAATTGCAAACGGCTTTTCGGGTTTTCCCTGATGTGGTGTTGTTTTAGCAGCAGTGACAACTTTAATAAAGCAAGGTTGGACAAACGTAGTTGACTTAAGAGCGATGATTCTACTTTTCAAGTTGTTGAGGCATCTTATAATCTTTTTCGTTGATGCCTTTAATGTTTTTATACAAAGCGTTTTAACCAGTATAGCACAATTTAATCCTTGTCACACCTGTTTAGTTCGTTGCATGTAAACACTATTAAAGATTCAGAGAAAAAGGGTCAAATAAATGAGATGAACAATCTTGGATTAGCTATGGAGAACTGTATTTACAATCTCAATTCTTATGTCCAAGTTCTTTGTACGGTTACTCTCATTGTTCATAGTTTGCTTGTGTTTTTCTATAAAATGCTTGATAAATATTCGTAGACTTTGCCGCAGGTGTGACAATTCCTGGTTAGCCGCAATGCGCTCAAATGGTTCCCTGCAATGAAAGAGATCGCATTAAAGTGCTACAGTTCTTGCTTATGTTGTTTTAATTACACGTTGTGCGTAGTCTATAGCATTTCCTTTGATCTTTAAGGGAATATAACGTGCGTCATAACTATAGGACAAAACTAAAGTTCTAGTAAAGTAGCCAATCAGAATGCAGGATTTAACATTCCACAACTTCAATGAACGAAGATGTGGTGACTACACCAAACATGTGCTTTAAGAGTTAAAAATTGTTGCATGGACGAGTTTTCAAACACTGGAAAACTAGCAACCCCAACTTCATACAAAGTTTTATATGTTTTCTTTTCAAACCTCGAAGGACATTGTGTTATTAAAAAGGAATCATATTACTAACCCAGTTTCTGAAATCCATTGGGTATGACCTGCATGTTCTTTCCATTCGTGCCGTTAAATTAGAAATTTTATTATATTCTAACTGATTCACTCAAATGTGATAAAGGTCTGTAAGTTTACGTTAGTTGTATTACCCCCTAAATTACAACTCAATGTTGGAAGTAATATGATCACTGCTGGTTGACAAATATTTGTCAATACAATACAATATGAATTGATACAGCATAGTACAGAGCAATACAATACGATACAATACAATAAAGTGCAATACAATACGATACGATACAATAGAGTACAGTGGTAAACAATACAATACGATACAATACATTAGATAGATTAGCATATTAGCATGGAGAACGGAAGTGTTTGTTCTAGCTCTGGTTAAAGTGTATCAGATTTTTATGAGCAGTCTTTAAAAAAGCTTTTATTAATTTAGTTTTAGGTTTAGTAAAAAAATCGGACTATACTTTTCAGAACAATGTTCACCATTATGAAAAAACTATTTTAAATTATATATAAGAAATGTACCAATGTCATGCAGAATATTAACAAAACCATATAAGACAAAAAGCTAATGATAAAAACGATAAATAACAATCTATTACATAGCAAAAAACTAATAATTTATGTTACAAAGTAATGTATCCTCTATAATTGCATTAATTGTAGTTGAATGTTGACAGCAATATCTTTTGGAACAATATTTTGTATCAGATATCCTTTATCTGCCAACACCAAATCTCCAAGAAGGAGGTGCTCACATAGCCTTGAGTTTTCAACAATACTCTTGATAGAGTCAGATCTTGGATACAAATTGATCACATAACATGTTATTATACTCCATTGGGGGCAACACCAGCAATAACTTTAAAGGAGTTCATGCCCCTATACATTGAGTATACTGCTTTTTGCTGGATCATGAGCCAAGGTGCTACAACCTCTATGTCTGTACAGTCAATGACTATGTCGCAACTTGTAAAGCTGGAAAAAGAAGACAAGAACTAATCTTGTTTTCCCTCTTGAAGGGATTGTAGACATGATATTTTTAAAGAAAACACTATGCAAAACAGGAGGAAAAAAGGAAATTAAAATTTTTAAAAGAAATTGAAACTACAAAGTAAGTAATCTAATTTTTGAATTTCCAGGGATATCTCATAACAATATCAAAAACGTTTTTTGTTGGCAATCCAGTTTCAGTCCCAATAGCATTTCATTTTTTTGGTTAATATGAAGCTTGAAATAATATAAAAAAAGAACTGCAAAAACAGGAGAAATAACAGGTATTTTGAGTTAAAAATGTTGGAAAATGCCTACAAGAGATGGCCAACATAGAACTCCTTAAACAAAAAGAAAGAAAAATTTGCAACTTAAAGTTAAGCTAAGGCTAAGCTTCAAGTCAGTCTAGTCAGAGTCTAAGTTGAGAACTCTAATTCTTTTGAACGTTTCTGACGATTCCTCCTTTGCGGCTTCTGCAATTGGAGGCTGATTTACAGTGTTTATAGTGATATTTATATTTCCACCCTGAAAGGAAGCTCTCGAGAGTAAAGACAGAGCTTGCTGTGTTTGGTCTTTGCGGCTATGTTTGTATTCTGTGAGTGCTCTTTTTTCAACGAAACTTGTGTTTTGGTTCACCTCTCTTTCTCGAGTAGCTAAAAAACTACTGGTTTTATGAAATTGTAGAACAATTAATGACACTCTGTAGGTTTTTGTGTCCTCAAAGTTGAATTATGTCTCTTGAAGGAATGTCGTTGTTTGACAATGTCTGCATCATGGTTTTACGGCTGCAATGAAGTTTTACATTAGGACCGAGCCAAGCTTTCTCAGCCATTACCTTCATGAATGAATTCCAAGTGTTTATGCCAATTGCAGAGTTTTTGAACCATGGCTTAGATGATTTGTTTTTACAAATATTCTTTGCCAGATAAGAAGGTGCCTTATAAGCTGCTACAGGATCTCTGATAGATGAAAGAACAGAAAATATTTTCGATGTGACTTTTCTTACATCTCTCGGGTTATCTCCTGTCCGTATTTTAGTCTGTCTCTCAAAATATTCAAGGAAATCAAGAAAGTTCATGTTTGACGTAGCTTAAAGTTGCCCCAAAACATATCTCTATCCTCCTTACAACCTCGGAGTCCGAAATGAGTGGTGTTGTTAAGCCAAATGGTATTTACTAAAGATTCAGCACTCGAAACTCCTGAAAGTTTTTTCTCATAAAGAACATAGACTTCGTCTTCGCTTAGAGCGACAAAGGCATTCGGTTTGTTTCCTTTGCCTTTCTGCTTGGTCTTTTTGTTTTGATCGTTCAAACTTTCTGTCCTTCAATATACTATAGCCATAATTTTGCCTTTTTAGGTGTCTTTCTAAGCGTGCAAACATCGAACGGAGAGAATTTGGTTCACGTTCTTCGTTGCTATCTTTTTTACGAACAGCAAGGACGAACTCGCTCATATAGCTGTTGAGTTGTAATGGTGAAATCTTTTCTATTTTCTTCGTTTCTTGTTTACATTATACAAGAAATTCCTGTAAAAGTGCAACATTCTCCTGTGTTTTTCGTTTTGTGTTTTCATTTTCTTGATTTTCTATAAACTCGTCCACAGAAACTTGAGCAAATCTTGAAGAAGCCGACACAGCCATTGTCATTAAAACCTTTGTCAACAAAGAGCAACTGCGAAGGCGGGAAAACTTGATACAACTTTCGTCACTAGTGAAAAAGATCGTATCAGCGCTATGATTGGCTACACAACAATTTTCATACCTGAAAAACATCGTATGACCAATGACAACTCAGGAAAAAAAAGCTGATAGGAAATCTCTTTCTTAATTTTCAAACAATTATATCTCAGTACTTATATTATAAAATACCATATGATACAATACAGTACGGTGTAAAACAATACATTACGATACAATACGGTGCAATACAATACGATGCCATACAATATAGTACAGTGCAATTCAATAGGATACAATACGATAAAGTATAGTACAGTGCAATACGATACGATACGATACAATACAGTACAGTGCAATATGATAGGATACGATACGATACGATACAATACAGTACAGTGGAATACAATACGATACGATACGATATAATACAGTACAGTGCAATACAATGCGATAGGATACAATACAGTACAGAGGAATACAATACAAGACAATACCGTTTTTCATGTTTCCGGTTTTTAACGTGAATAAAAAAAGAAGATGAAAAACAACCTACAATGCAGTACTTAGAAACGTCTAGTGTCGAAGGCAACCATAGAGTTTCTAGTTAGAAGGTTTGACGAACAGCTAAAAGCTGGTCATGTGCCCAAACACTGGTTGTTAATCATGATACCACAAAGCTAATAAGTTTAGTAGTCTGGCTGCATGAGAAAACTTTACAGAACATCTTGAACTTACCTAACTTTTTTTTCTGGACAGTCAAGCAACAGGTGGAGTAGAAACTGGCGAAAAAACTTCACAGATGGTTTCTCGAGCTCAGCAAAATTTACAACCTGCCAGGAAATGCAGAAATAGAATTGACTGACATACACTGCTACTACTACCATACTACTGCAATAGCACCACTACACTAGATGACCTTCGAAAAATACTTTTCAAAAAACTTAAGGAAGTGTCAGATGTTGACTTTACAGATTATGCAAACATCATTTGAGCAAGTTCTAATAATTCAGCATTGTTTATTGTTTATTATCGTTTTATTGTTTATTGCTTTATGGTCCTTACAAGTATATTATTTACAACATTACATACCCGCATTTAGCATTATGCTAGTCGAGGTGGGCAGCACGCAAATTTCATCAGTACGTGTTTTTTAAACCAAATAAAATTAAAATGGAAATATGATGAACATCGTTATCGTTCTTAGTATATCAGTCATACATATTAGTGTTTTAACACATGCATGGATTTTAAAACGACGTTATATAACAATAGCAATGTATTTGCTTAAGCAATATGTAAAAAAAATTTATGTTGCTGCTGCTGAAACCACCGCCTCCAAATTTTTGCATCTGAAATTCTGTCTGACACAGTTATAAGAATGCTTACCTTTAATATCGCCAACGATAACGCTCGAGTTGCAATTAAATGTGCCAGCATCTGGGCCATATTGTGCGAACTTTGTTGAGTTAACTCGGTATTCACTTTAAATTTATCCCAGAATGTGTACTGGAATGTGACCTGAAACAGAAACACACTCTCCAAAGTTTGGTATAGGGCGCATGCGTTGTGCATGGACCAGCTTTGTTTTACTAGACTAGTTATGAAAATTGAAAAATGAAAATTTGAAAATGAAGATCTTTGGAAGCAAGCAAGTCAGGAAGCCATTCAAAGACAAATCTGGCGACGCAAATGGAGGTGGTTGGTCACACGTTAAGGAATCATCCAGATAGTGTTACAAGGCAAAGTTTAAAATGGAATCTCCAAGGTAAGCGAAAAATGGAACGCCCAAAGATAATGATAGGGTTTGGATGTTGTGACGCAGTTTTACTGCCCATATTTATGTAAATTTATTCGAAAGTTAGTTCGCATGCGTGCATATTTAATGAATCTAATTTCTGCAAATTATTGAGATTTTGTGCGCATGCGCGAAAGTTTTATTGACAGCTGTCAATTATTTTGATAAACAAATTTTTGTGCGCATGCGCGAAGTTTTGGGACAAAATTGTATACACATGCGTGAGATGAAAAGTCATAATTTATAAAAAAATTATTAATTAATAAAAATTATCATCAATATACGCGGCCAAATAGCAAACTGCCCTCATCAAAGCATCTAATCAGCGGGCATAAATGACCGTGT
>JAOBRB020310426.1:0-11000 GCA_027575285.2 Zoanthus pulchellus | reverse complement strand
TGGTTATGAAACTTAGCAAACTACAAAGAAGATTACAATGTTTCTTTGTTTCATGTTGTGTGCAGGGTCACGGTTAGGATCTGTTAGAGTGGACTGGTTATGAAACGTAACAAACTACAAAGAAGATTACAATGTTTCTTTGTTTCATGTTGTGTACACGGTCATGGTTAGGATCTGTTAGAGTGGACTGGTTATGAAACTTAGCAAACTACAAAGAAAATTTCATTGTTTCTTTGTTTCATGTTGTGTGCACGGACACGGTTAGGATCTGTTAGAGTGGACTGGTTAGGAAACGTAGTAAACTACAAAGAAGATTACAATGTTTCTTTGTTTCATGTTGTGTACACGGTAACGGTTAGAATCTTTTTTACTAGGTGTGATGCTTTATTAGTCTATGGCTGTTAGCTGGGTAACATCTCTAAGCCTTTTGCTATTTGTGCACCGTCACGGATAGGATCTTTTGTTCTTGGTGTGATGCTTCATTAGTCTATTGGCTGTTTGCTCATTCACAACTCAAAACCTTTTGTTATTTGAGCACGCTCAGCGTCATATTTCATTAGGGAAAAGGAGAAATTAACATAGAACAAAAAAAGTCATCAAGTACTAATTTCCTTCGTTTATCTTCTGGGTTCAGTTGTTCAAAAGCCGATAAGCACTAACCCAGGGTTAAATGTTTAACTCACGACGTTGTTTCCAATCTTACAAGGAGATATTTTAGCTGTAATTTGGGGATTAACAAGACTTTTCCTAGAAAAATCCAAACAGTGTTCATAAATATCAGTTTACCTTTTCTTAACGAAGAAATTACTGCATGAATTTTTGCTTAACCCAGGGTTAAATTTAACCAGCCTTTGAACAACTGGGCCCAGGTCGTCTAACTTGTTTTCAATATCCGTTATTTACTTATTTTCCACTTAGCCAGAGTGTGAGTCCTACTATCATCTACCAAACAAACAAAACATTTCTACAATTTTTTTAAAAAAATGTTGACTTTTTTTTCTGCAATAAAAAAGCCCTAGCAACGCGTGAAAGTTACGAAGTTATAATATAATCAAAGATTTAGTAATGCGACCGATTTTAACCATATAATGGAAAATTACTATCTCTGAATTAATGACGTTCTTGTATAAATATATTACTATATAATAACTAGGTGGCATATATTACTATATTTTCAATTGTTAACTGACCAATGCTAATCAGTCATTGGTAAATTGACGACGTTTTGAAACTAGTGGATACTAATAGAAAAAAACGGGGCAAATCAACTATTGTGATATAAAGATATCAAAGTAGTTTATAAAATATTTTGGTATGAGTGATAAAATCCAAATTATGCAGAAAAACTAAAAAGCTGAACTGAAGGTTTAAGGTACTCGTTGTTCGTATGATATTATGGTATAAAAATGGCCTCACTTCCTGATCTTCCGCTCTTTTCCTTCATCAGGACCGAACATGCGTCGTATATTCAGTGAAGATCAATTTGTCATTTCGTGAGATTTTCCAAAATTTAAAATATTTTGATCAATCCTTGCGAATCTCCTATTAAGCCCAGTACAATCAATACTTTCCCTACCCAATCCCACTAAAATGCTTGTCCTAAATATCTTGTGCTCTAGTGTGGGGATTTATAGTATAGATTTCTAGCCAGATGTAAACTAACATTTTTGCGTGTTTCCCGCTGCCATGTCTTGGTGCAACAACTACTTAAAATTGTTTCAATACCTAATTGATATTATTAATTTACAATAATTACTATTATCATTATTACCAAATCTAAGTCGGAGGTCGATACCTGTTACGAGACGTGAGAAGCACAGAGAAATGCAGTATGTAGTTATTTCTAATAGACAGATAACCGTTCCCACTGCAATCTCGCTTTCCCAAAATCTAATAAACGCTCCTTGCGACCTGGTTTTGATACCTTCTTTCGTATTGCTCTCATCCGTCCAATATTGACACACAAATCGTGTAATCCGGTCTACTCGTTGCTCTTTAAGAAGGTTTCCTATTTCATGTATTCATTTTGGGATTTTCCTTGCTACAACATGACGATATCTGAAGCTGGTCTTTCTCTATTTTTCCTTTTCCCACAAATTGAAATCTTGAATAAAATTGATTCTTTTCTATCCAGTGACTTGCGGTTTTCGTCGCGTGCTTTGAGCCTGCAGTACAGGTAAGTGTTGGAAGCGGCTAAGATCGCTATTATAACAACCAAAATGATGACAATTGTGATGTTGAGGGTCAACACTGTTGAGAGAAATAAGGATAAAAGATGCATTAAACTAAAAATCATGCAATCATCTGGTAGATTAAAATGCGTAATATGTAGTGATGTGAATCAAATTTATTACAATGCTATTCATTTAACCCTTTCAATCCCAGTTTTATTTTTTGATTAACTCTCCCAACTTGTTCCTATACTTTCTGTTGAACAAGTTTGAGAGAACTCTACTGTTAATCTTCTGTAGTTTGCTTCGCTTGATCAACTCTCAGTTTCTCATTGCTAAATGTTTTATTTTGTATGTGTTATGTTAGGAGAAGATGGGTGTTGGTAAACGACTAGGATTGAAAGGGTTAAGAGTGTTACCATGGTTAGGGTGATTGTGATAATGGAGGGAAAAAAGCTATCGTGATGAAAATGTAATGGCTGATGCGATTGTGTTTGCATTAAGGTGACGATGGTGCAGCAAATGGAGTTAGTAATGGTGCTGGTAATGGCGGTAACGAAGGTGTTGATAATGGGGATAGCATTGGTACTGGTCTTGGAGGCTATGATGGTACTGGTAAAGAAGGTAACGATGGTACTGATAATGGAAGTAGCGATAGCATTGGTAATGGTGGTGCTGGTAGTGACGTTAGCGGTGGTGCAGCCAGTAAGGGAGATATCAATGGTACTGGTCATGGAGGCTGTGATGGTAATGGTAAAAGAGGTAACGATGGTATTGGTAATGGGGGTAGCGATGGCGTTGGTAATGGTGGTAATGATGGTACAGGTAGTGGCAATAGCGGTGGTGCAGCCAGTAAGGGAGATATCAATGGTACTGATCATGGAGGCTGTGATGGTAATGGTAAAGGAGGTAACGATGGTAATGGTAATGGGGGTAGCGATGGCGTTGGTAATGGTGATGCTGGTAGTGGCAGCAGCGGTGGTGAAGCTGAAAAGGAGATATCAATGGTACTGACCATGGAGGCTATGATGGGGGTAGCGATGGTGCTGCTAATGTTGTTAATTATCTTGCTTGTATGAAAGCAGCGGTAGTGGAGAAAAGCATGGTACCTCCAATGGGGGCGCTGGAGAAGCTGACAACAGAATTTGCAATTGTGCAGGCAATGCAGTTAGCGATGGTGCTGCAAATGACGGAAGAGATGATAAAAAACGTTAACATTGATGAAGCTGTTGGCAGTTATAATTGTAGTAATGAAGTCAAATGTTTCTATTTGAATAGAGCGTTTTCACACAATCCCAAGAGACATAAAAGACAATGGACATAGTGGTTATGTTGGTGAACAAACCAAAAGAAATAATCAAAATTCTATTGTTAAAAGTACACCAACATGGCCGCGTAACGTTAGGTGAAAACCCTCTATTACCTGTAATAGTGCTATCTATTGAGATTTACGTAAGTGCGTATGGTGTTGCTTGAAACAAACCTCCTTTATCACCTGTCTGATAATTCATTACTGGTTTGTCGGGCTCTACATTCTTTAAAAACATTAAATCCTCTTCAGCAGTTGTCGTTGTTTGGGGTCTTTTTGTTGTCGGTCGAGTCGTTGCGACAATAGTAGATTTTTTTCTCTTGGTAGTTTTTATAAGTTTCGTTGTAACAGTTTTTAAAACACGCGTGGTTTTTCTTGGTGTGGTGACGGTCGTAGCTTCTGTAGTTGGAGGTGGATTGCATATTTCATCTAAACACAAAAAAACATCAAAAATAACTATAAAATTTCAAAACCCAACAACCAACGAAAAAACTGAGAATAATCTAAATAGCGTTTAGCATTTCTAGTTTCTTCTTTATACAATAAAAGCGGACAATCTATATTCCTAAAATGCCAGTGTAGTTTTTCACTACTTACAACTAAGTGTAAAGCTAGAGGAGTGGCTTCTCTTTGAGTATTTAACAACACAATGAGGTTAAGATTATAAAACCAATCGGCAGTTATTCAAATTAGTTGCAACTCGAAACCCAAAACTTGTACATTTTTACAATGACCTATAACATGATCAGTATAAGTGATCTTAGATATCGACTGGTGGTGCTGGTTATTGTAATAAATATGATTGTGATGATGATAGGGATGAAGACGATGATAATGATTATGATGGTAATCGTTATGGTGATTGTTATGATGATGGTAATTATCATGATGATGGTGATCATGATGTCGATAATGGTGATGATAGTTGTAATGGTGGTGGTGATGACAACAATATGATGATGGTGGTAATTATGAGATGATGATAATGATTATGATGATGGTTATACTATGCTGGTGATTATAATGGTGATCATAATAATAAGGATGATAGTAATGGTGTTACAATGAAAACAATATATATCATGGTTGTGGTGGTGGTGATGCTAGTGATAATGGTGACAACTATCACTGTGATAATGATGACGTTGTGGTGATCATTATGGTGATGGTGGTGATGATGATGATAGTGATGTGGCGATTATGATCATTAGATTGGTGGTGATGATGGTAGTGATGGTGATAATGGTGATGATAGTGATGATGTGACGATTATGATGATCATTATGGTGATAGTGATAGTGATGGTCTTGATAGTGATAATGGAAATGATAGTGATGATAATGTTACGATGATAACTGTGATAATGCAGACAATGATGGTGATTTTTACGGCGGTCGTAATTATCATGATCATGATATAGGTAATGTTGGTGATGATTATAGTGATAAAAAGGATGATGATGATGATGATGATGATGATGATGATGCAGATCAAGATGATGATAAAAATGGTAATGATAAAGATAGTGACAAAAATAATGACCTTCTGAATATAACAGTCAAAAAGATGATCGCCGGAAGTATTAGAGTTAGAACAACGATTCTATTACACTAAAATAGTAGTTTAATTGACGTTACGTAAATTGTTGTTGAGATCATTATGGCGATAACGATGATAAAGATCATGAAAGAAGTGATGACAAGGAGGATGAAGATGATAAAAATAAAGAAGATGAAAATGAATGTTTAAAATAATGATAAACACGATGACCGAGTTCTTTCTTATGTCGGTACTCACCCGTACCATGTTTACAAACATAAAACCGAATCCTCATGTTGTGCGTTTTACAATATCCCCCTTGTCGACTGCTAATAGATCCTTTAGTACCATCAGAGGTTGCTGAAAAGACAACGGACGCACAAAGCCTTCAGCAAGTTTAAACAGTTCGTTTTACAATCATAGCAAACATAGCGCTTATCATAAAACATTAACAAAAATTGAAATAATGCTTGCGCAAACAATTATAGATATCTATAATATTTATAACTTGATACGGCACCGAAAAAAAATGAGAACTACATTTATGTTTTTATTTCATACATTAGAAAGATGGTTAAATTGAAGTAAAAAGACTGGAGCCAAGTAACACTAACCAAAGAGGAAACGCAAAGATTAAAGTAAAGAGCGTTTTACTATAATTGTTCCGGAGAATTGCCTGTTTAGTACTGTGTTACACTTACACATTATTTTTGCGCGCTCTGATTTGCTTCCTATATGATATCCATGACTATTAGTTGATTTTGAGGCGGAAGTCACACTGTTTATATTGTATCGTTTCTTTGAAAAATATATTACATTTTTACCACAATTGGGGTCAATACTAAAACAATTATTCCCTTGGCTTCAGGCTCGGTGTCTACTATTAAATACATACCAATACGCTTCGATTATCGTTACATATCAACGACTACATCACTTTCCCTTTGGGAAATAATTGTTAATTAATTTTCAAATATGGAATGCTACGTCAATATTCATGTAACGGAAACAATTTGATCACTAATATTGATTTATCTGTCACACCGCTGAGAAGTGAAGATGGCAAACTCTTACTTTTCACAATGGTGCAAAGATTTATAAAAATACCTAAATTCTACTAAACAGTTGCCTGGTAACCATTTCCTCCTCTTACCAATAAAATAATATTCTTTTCCTTGCTGGAATTCCAAACTTGTCGACGCACTGTATTGCTGGAAGACTATAGTGTAGTATTTAAGGCTGAGTGGAGAGTTACATTTTAATAATATGCGACTCTCAGGCGAATTTGCATCACAAGACCAGTAGGACGCGTTAGTTACTATCCACAGATTGTTGTAGAGCAACTCTCGTGGCGGGCTGTCTTTGACTTTCTTCATAACGGTAGCAATATTTGGACAAATTATTGTGATCTTGGATTTATCTTTCACTAAAATGGTTCTGTTGAAACGAAATCTGTACAAAACATAAATAGGAAAGATCTGTCAACAAAAACTTTAAATGAGGCAAGCATACATAAATGTCAAATAAAACTGACTCACATTTAATAAAGTTTTAAACATATGTCATTTTAATTATACCAATTTGCATTGACAACGGCTAATACTAATTGTTATAACTACTAATATTTAATACAAAGTGAGTGTTTCGAGTACAGTACTTTGTCAGTAGTGACTATCATATTATTTTAACAGTACTTTAAAAAATAGGTAGACAATATAACGCGCGCTCTGATTGGTCTAAAATCTATGCTTTATTACAAACGATAAAGCCATGGTTTTCGCTTGCTTGTTTTGCTATATCATAAATGAAATAGAGCACAACTTGTGATGTTTGGAGACACCCGAAACGTGTAAAAATCACGAGCCGATTTTACATGCAACATTCTTGTGTCTCTCCCAACATCACGTGCGCTCTATTTCACCGATAAAGTCATTGAACGTTGCTGTGGATTTGGACAGCTGAGTGTAAATATCGTGTGTACATGTACCGAAATTGACAGTCACAACTCTCGATACAGTATGGAATTGAACTGCTGATTGTATGTACTGTATGTTCACTACTAGTTAAATCAGAGGATTTCACTATGTTCTGAATAAGAGGATACTGGCTTTGCTTGCAGCAAAAATATAGACCTCTTCTCAAGTGTAGACGATTCCGGAATCATATTTAGAGTTCGGTATAATAGGTACTAAAGTTATCATCTTAACAAAAACTAGTATAATAAAAATTAATATGAATTAAAATCTGTAAAAAACGACATAAGTGATTTTATAATGAAGACATTATTTAGGTGTCAAGTCTTGCTATCCGGCCAAAGGCTTATGAAAAATTCGATTACAATTTTTCTTAATAGTATAAAAGTGTAAAGCTTGGAAAAATCACTTTGGGATTATCTCAAAATGTGCAATGGGAGACTGGTAACTACTTTATTATTTTCTGGTCCATGATGTCAAAAGTAAAACTGACTACTTTTAGTGAGACTACGATGTTGTTACTATAAAAAAGCTAAATCCTTTAACGAACCTAGTGGACCATGGAGCCGGCTCTTATCTCCAGTTTCCGTAGTGTTAAGTGGATGACAGTCTTTGACTGTCCCTGGACGAGACACTAATCCATCACAGGTTAGCTCCCAACAGACGCTGGTACTCATTTACCTACCCCGGAAGAATGGAATTATGAGGTTGGAATAGGCGGGAAAAAACTGAGTTGAGAAAAATAAATCTAAATATGCAATCTTTGTCTGCTTACAGAGGTTATTTTTCTTGTGTACGAGAACCAAGCGGGAAGAAAAAATCATGAGAAAGAGTTTGTGAACGAAGGAACAAGGTCAACTTTCAATACTTTTGTGTACATCTTTGGTAAGCTAAGGACAACGATTATATTTGTTCCTTCTTGGGAATTATTCCTTTTTGCGATTTGGTATTGAACCTCTTTACTGCCTACAACTCAGTTTAAAGAAGAAATTTGCGAAACAATATTTTTGAGTATTATACCCCTGGTTGGTTTTATTACCGTGTTATAGTACACAAAGTTACACTTGCGAGGTTAAGTATTTTCATAGTATAGTTTTTTGGCTTCAAAATGTCAAATGATGACGAAGGATTTTACACTTTCGTAACAGTTAGCCAGGGGTGCGCCTACTTTGTAAGCTAGGTAATATAAGTCTGAGTGCTTAGAATATTTATGGATATTCTAATGCAATGGGCCACTTTACGTATCATTCAAGTTTTATTGGTAGTTGGAAAGCAGAGCAACGGACCGCCCCTTTAGCATTCCATACTCATACTTCACGTTTTTTTAATAGAAGAACCAGTATTTTTTTTATTTCAGCCTCAAATTGTTCTTAATTCTGTTCTTATTTCTAGCAGCTCCAACTGAAGAAAAAAAACATAACAAAAACAATTAACGATGCGCTTCACACTTTACAATACAAATGCTCTTAAGTTGTTCTTAAACTTTTAACAACTCCTGCCTCGTTGTTCTTATAAAGAACTTTGCTCTTATAAAAAGCGTGTACTATACTATGCGCAAAATACAAGCCATGGAGATTTCATTCTTTGTTTATTGTTACAGCCCGCATTGTTGTCCGATATGAAAAGAGAAGTAAACACATTGCATGCCTGTGTTTGTGATCTCGTTTTTGCTTTGATTGATAATAATGACCTTTTGTTAAATTTTGGAAATGTTCTCACTTCTAAAACGTACCCATAAACGCCTTAGTGTCAATGATATCTTTTAAATAAGTGAATTATTGTTAATAATTTATTTTGAACGATATACGATAATTATGATTCCCACACTGAGTATAAGGACCAATATTTATCATAATTTACCCACTTGATCGTTGTTTTCATGTGCTAATTTGCAACCAAATATAATCCGATATTAAAAAAGAAGCTTTTAAAGTTTTATAAAAGCTTAAAGTCTTTTCCCACAGACATTATCTTTTCTTTTATCTTCACCCAAGATTAGTCATGATTGCAAATTTGTTTATCGCTGAATCGTTTTTGTTTCGTGTGAATGGAAATTCTGCCGAGTGCTTCGCTATTTCTAAGGCCTAAAGACGAAAATATACGATAATTATATGATTCCCACACTGAGTATAAGGACCAATATATCTATCATAATTTACCCACTTGGTCGTTGCTTTCATGTGTTAATTTGCAGGCAAATATAATCCGATATTAAAAAAGTAGCTTTTATAAAAGCTTTTAAAGTCTTTTCCCACAGACATTCTTTTTTCTTTTTTCTTCACCCAAGATTAGTCATGATTGCAAACTTGTTTATCGCTGAATCGTTTTTGTTTAGTGTGAATGGAAATTCTGCCGAGTGCCGTAATACCTACTTGTACTAAAACCAACAAGTTCGTTGGTTTGATAGTTTAGAACCGAAACAGAATCTTAGAAAAGCTAAGGTTTGGTCAACAGATGAGCAGAGACAGCTATATATCAAACAGTTTATCTGTATAGAGTAAAGTCTAATTTAAAACTGTTGATAATGCTTTCAAAAACTAAATCGACCTTATAAAAGTTATATAGCATGTATAATAATGTTTGAAACAAATACAAACCACACAAGAGATTACAACAGAAAAAGGACTTCGACCTGAGACATTCGTATAACAAAGAGATTTACAAATTATAGTTCCTTTTTCCCCTTATCTTACTGCCTGACTTAACCGGCCAACAAACAAATCTCATAGCGTTTGTTTACTTCAATACTTCTGAACAGCGCGTTTCGCACTGCAGCGAATCTCGCGAGAACTACGTTAATTACTTTGTGCAATCAAGGCAACGTGAGACGAACAGCTGAGAAATGCTAACTCGTCCAAAAGAAGAAAGACATCAGACAAGCACAAGTCTCTCATCCGCCATTGTTGTCACTGATATGTTCATAATGTAAACGAAGTCTGAAAAATAGATTGTATTGTTTTGTACTTCTTTTGTTTTTCAAATACACAATAATAATTTGTCTAGTATTCTTCTTGTCTTTTGGTTATAACCATTACACAATTTTGTTTATATAGAATTTATTTTGTCATTCTTACTTGAATTAAAACAAAAACAAACATAACTTAAGCCAAAACTTCTGCTGCTAGGTTCAACAAGCGTTTTGAAAACGTTCTTGTAAGGTAACTTGCAAAACAAATATAAAACGAGTCCGTTTCAATTTTAAAGCATTTCGAACATAGTATGAGACAATCTTGGCTTATATGATTCTGGTTTTGGAAGCTTAAAAGTTTTAAAACCTTGAATATTCTGTCTCTACAGGAATAACAAATTCCAGATTCTTGATTTTGTCTTGGGAAAAGTAGGATTTGAGTACTGCGGACTGGGTTTCGAAAACAAATGACCTGGGAAATGGACCAACAGAATTCAAAAGGAAGCTCGCAACTCCCATTTTACGTCTTATCCACTATCTTAGTATTTGCCATAACAGCATAAAATGATTTCTGGCCGTGTATGTTTGTTCTAATTAATGACTGGGGCTGGACGTTCTTTAAAAACATTTTTGGGATATCTGCCTCAAATGCTCTTCTTAAACGTACATGTTATTAAAATGTTTTTAAAATATCTCTTCTATTAAGTTTTGAAAATATAGGTAGTAAAAGTACCGATGTGGTACATTTATGTATACATTGATTTGTAAATGTACTTTGTACTTTGATAAAACTGTTCTGGATTTCTTGCCACGTGTAATGTAAAATATAGTTACCTGTGAACTCTAGTCAAAAAGACCACCAAAAAATAAAACAAATTTCTTAATAACACTGTATAGGTTATCATCATCAATTTACATTCTTCACCTTTTTTCTGCCGCAGCATGTTTTTAACATGTTCTTAATTTTGACCATTTTCAGCTTCATGTTCTTGTAAAAAGGTCCTCATAAACAAGAAGTGTGACAAGCTGTCGAGTGAGTTAGGTTTGTGGAGTTTTTTAATTATTTACTCAGGCCAAAAGAAATGTTACAGTTTGTAATA
>JAOBRB020310207.1:0-11003 GCA_027575285.2 Zoanthus pulchellus | reverse complement strand
AATAAAAGGAGGTCGTTGCTGAGCGATATCCAATCACATGATCAATTGCTATTAACACGTGGCATATTGACTTGTTCTATTGTTATTTAAGGAGCTGTATCTCTAACTCCGTACCTTGCTGCACCTAGTGTATTCAAGATGACGAGGGACGAAGAAGAAAAGATTCCAATGAACAAAAATGGGGTTTCAAAAGAGACGGAAAACAGCAAAGACATTAAATTTCAAAGCACAAACTCGTCAAGAAGAGAAAAGATTTTGATCATTGTTGCTATATTTTTAGCGATTCTAAGCATCAGTCTTATAATAGCCCTGGGTGTCGTAGCATCCCAAAAACGAGCTGGGGAAACGAAAGACAAAAATGTCGAGAACGGAAATAAGAATCCGATTTCATCTCCATTCTGCAGCGAAAACACGCAGCTTGAAGCACCGGAGACTTCGAGATCGGCCGGGCTTTACGATGATTTGTCGGAAGAGGAGCTTATGGCCGTTTACAATTACTTTCTCAAAAATCCCAAGAAAACACTGACAGAAACATTCGTTCCGCATGAGGAAGCACAAGCAGACAAGAACAGCATCTACCTGATCGAGTTGCAGCAACCTCTGAAAGATGAAGCACTTAGCTATCTCGATGGAAATGGCAAGAAACCTAAACGAAAAGCGCGCGTAATGGCTTTGTTAGGAGGAAGCATCGAGCCGAGAGTAGCAGAATACATAGCGACCTTGAGTACAAAAAATGAAGTCGAGGGGGTTGTTGAGCACGAAGTTGATGGGTGGAATTTTCCTATCAATTACAACAAAAGACCCGCTGATGCCTTCGAATATGGAATGATGGACAAAACAATGAGAAACGTAACAGATCGTCTCTATCGATTGTTAAAAGAGAGTTACGGGTATACGTTGGGCTTTAACTGCACCGAAAATTGTCTGACTTATACTCCCAATTCACCACCAGGAGTAAAAAGCCTTGAGCGAAAGCATTGGGTTTATTTTACGCGTGACGTTGAGGGCTTGTATGCGCATCCTGTCGGCTTTCAAGTACTCTACAACACAAAGGTACGTAACGACACTATTTTATATAATATCTAAAGTTTTATTATCATTAAAAATAACACACAATCAGTGGAGATAATCATTTTTAAAACATGCATTTCAAACTTAACGTTTCGTATGCTACTCAACATACATTTTCAAAAGTATGACCGTTACAATTTTTGAAAAACTATATATATTCTACAAATTGGGATCTGGGAAATGTCTAAATTTAAGTAACACACTTGTAAAGAGTATACTAATACATTAAAATCTTTTCACTGCTAACATTTACATTCAATGCTGGCTGCAATTCTTTCATAATTAGAGACTCTTTAATTCCACAGTGGAAATCCGTTTTTCCGAACTATAAAATGTCAAAATGGTCCCATTTTATATTGTGTCTAGTTGTTTTAATGTGGTCAAGCAACAGCAGAAGAGTGATCAGATTTTAAAAGGGCCTTAAAGTGTTCAATTTTCTTGTCGTGGAGTCTACGCTTTGTTTTACCAATGCAAATATCATTACAGTTCCAACAACTAGCCTTATAAATTACGTTTGATATTTGTGATCGTTTGAGACGGTCCTTGTATGGGAAGAAAGATTTGATGCGTCGGGTGAAAAATAACTTTACAATGTTAAAACACATGAGTAGAAAGATTAACACAAGATTTTATCTGACGCTTAGCAATAAGATCGCTGTGGAAACCAGTATATAGCAATAAAATAATAACATCTTTTTAGGGACTGTTGCTTTGGGTTCAGTTGTCCTGTTCTTGTTTTTGTTTACGACATCACTGATATGAAAGTTGATGATACCATGAGGGTAACGACGTTTCAACAAAAGCTTTTTAAGATCTTCGACAGCGGATTGTAATAAAGAACCGGTCAGAACAAATACGGAAGCAGTGATAAGTTAGCGTACGGATAAGGTTGATTTTGTACTTACGTGGGGCGAAATCCCACTTGGTATAGAGTCCAGTAAAAGATTTCTTCCAGTAAATAGATGTCATGAAAGTGTTATTAGGACAGCGTTTAACAAGAATGTCCAAAAACGCAATTTCTTTTGCTTGTTCGAATTCAATGGTGAATTTGGGATTCATCCAAATGGGATTCATTCGCCCCACGCAAGTACAAAATCAACCTTATCCATACGCTAACTTATCGCTGCTTCCGTATTTGTTCTGACCGGTTCTTTATTACAATCCGCTGTCGAAGATCTCAAAAAGCTTTTGTTGAAAAATCGTTACCCTCATGGTATCATCAATTTTCATATCAGTGATGTCGTAAACAAAAACAAGAAATGGCCAACTGAACCCAAAGCAACGGTCCCTAAAAAGATGTTATTATTTTATTGCCATATACTGGTTTCCACAGCGATCATATTGCTAAACGTCTAAAATTTTGTGTTAATTGTTTCTAAGTACTCATGTGTTAATTGTAAATTACATTGGTAAAACAAAGCGTAGACTCCACGACAAGAAAACTGAACACTTCAAGTCCCTTTTAAAATCTGATCACTCTTCTGCTGTTGCTGACCACATTAAAACAACTGGACTCAATATAAAATAGGACCATTTTGCATTTTATCGTTCGGAAAAACGGATTTCAACTGTAGAATTAAAGAATAGAATTAATGTTTTAAAAATGATTATCACCGCAGTTTGTGTGTTGTTTTTAGTTAAACTACGATGACCAAAGACTATAATGAGTTTATTATCATTGTTAATTCATTCAACTACTTTTATTAAAATTTTATAAGAAAGACGTTTTTCCTGGAAAGATATAGATATGTTTTTCTTTTGTAATTCTTAAGTTTTCTCTTGCTCCTAATGCATACTTGTCAAAAGAGTCATATGTTTAACAGCTGTTGCCTGTATTCAGCTAAAAATAACATTTAACACCATCGCTGCAGAGCAATAAAAGATCGCAGTCACACTGTCCCAGTATGGAAACAAGTCAAGTGACTCGCCTTTTGAATTAAGTATTTTCCAGAACGTAACTAAAATATATGTTACATTGAGGAGTGATGTTTGTCTTTCAGTTGTTATTAATTTTCCAAGCACTTTCATTACACGTTTTACCGAGGTCAAGCTCCAAAATATATTGCAACGTAACTGAAAGCTTCTCTGGCGATTTGCCAATGCCTAAAACTGCAAAACGCCTTTAAATAGTCAACAAAAGACTTAAATGCACTACAGTTTCAAAAGCGTTAATAAAAAAACAATTAGGAATTGACATGTTTGGGCATGGCTCATGCCTTCACTTGGCACAAAACGAAAGAATAAACTATTTAAAGAACAAACTATTTAAAGAACATGTTACATTATGGAGGGTTAAAGTGACAATTTTAAATTAACGTGCAAAAGGTACTGGTTGAGTTAGGGATTTTAACAGAGGATAAGAATAGCTTCTTTGATTTTAGTTGCACGATGTTTTCGGCCTGGTCTAGGATAGATTTCCTAGAGTTTCATGATATACACAACCTGCCAGTCAGTCAGGTGATTATCGTGTGTTTTGATGTAAGAACACGAGGTTTGTTCCTTTTTTATAAGAACACGAGTCTGAAAATCGTCCAAAAATTTAAGGACATGAACATGCTGAGGCCGAGAAAAGGTGAAGAGCATTTATTTGTGATGAAATAATTCACAGTATTATTAAAAAATTTGCTTGGGCTTCTTGTCTAATGTTTGCGGATAACAATTTTACATCACAGGTTTTTCATTTAACGAATTGCAGTTCATCAGCATCACGTTTTCTTTCGTACCAGCTAGTGTATTTTAAAATTTGATACAGTACAAAGTACATGTACAAATCAATGTATACAGAAAAGTACCATATACGGTACATGTATTATTTATATTGTGTAAAATCAGTAAAGTTATTTTAAGAACATGTTTAAGAACATTTGAGGCTGATATACCGAAAATATTGAAGAGCGTTCAGCCTCACTTGAAATATTCGACGTTCTTATAAAAAGATAAGTGAAGACTATCTGAATTCTCGAGGGTCTGGGGCGAGTACAAATAATCGCCGTAATGTACATTTTGAACGATATTAGTATTCCAGAAAAATTGTTTTACTGCTTGTACTTAACTTCTATTTTTTCTCAAATAAAAAATTGGATAATAGATAACTTGATAAAAAAGATAAAATATCTATTAACTTTTACTCGCAGCTATTTATTTTTTATATCATTCTTTTTTTAAAATTTTACCGCGTTTTTATAGATATTTTATCTCATTTATCATGTTTTATCCACGCAAAAGCCTAAAGACTAGTAATAGATAACTTATTAAACAGTTTTGTATATAGTACTAAACTGTCTAATAAGATATATATATTTCAAAGATATGAGCGTTTAACTGATTATATTTTCAGCTTTACGAGACATTTTGTCGTTTTTCTTAAAATCACTAACTTCATTATTAAATTTGGAATTGATAAAGTAGGAGGACTCAACGGCCGCCGCCTTAAATGATCAAACTGTTCTGTTGCAGGGAAATGATCATTCAAAGTGGTTCGTTGAGGAAATCTTTTACCATAACCAAACTTGGAGCTCAGTGGAAGAGCTTCTGGAAGGGTACGATAACGGTTCAATATACAAGGTAAAGATTCCTGTCCCCAACAAAGAGCAACTCAAGTTTTCCTCGTATAGACGCCGAGGAAAACCAAAGCCGGCAAAACCACTACGCCCACCGCAATTTTACGAGCCTGACGGTAAGAGATACACGATCACTGGCCGCCATGTGGAATACATGGGCTGGAGCTTTGATTTCAGAATACGGCCCTCTTCCGGAATGCAGATATTTGATATCCAGTACGATAAAAAGCGCATTATTTACGAACTGAGCATCCAGGAAGCAGAAGCTTGGTACAGCGGTTATACCCCTGCGCGCATGCACATGAACTACTTGGACGCATACTGGGGATTGGGTTACAGCAAGTACGAAATGGTACCTGGGGTAGATTGCCCAAATACGGCAACCTTCTTGAACAATACACAGTTTCTTGACACAGGCAAACCGCAGAAGATTAGAAACTCTATATGTCTGTTTGAGGTGAACACGGGTATACCATTACGCCGTCATTATGACAACGACTTTGCTGGAGGTTACAAGTTCTACGGTGGAATGGCAGGGAGTGCGCTTGTATTAAGGACAATCACAACGGCGTACAACTATGATTATGTGTTTGACTATTTGTTTTACCCTAACGGCGTCATAGAGGTTCGTGTAGGGGCCACGGGATATGTACAGGCTGTTTATTGGACAAACAAAGAATATCCCTATGGTAACAAACTGCATGATATTACTGGCGGTACAACACACGACCATCTCATCAACTATAAAGTAGACCTTGATGTTGTTGGAAGGAAGAATTTCTATCAAACCATTGATATTGAGGTGGAGAACATCACCGACCCATTCTTTCCCGGGAGGACTCACGTGCAGAAAGTTCTGCGTCGGCGCACCAAGAAAACAGAGAAGGAAGCTGTTTATCATTACAACTTTGAAACGCCAAAGTACCTCAACTTCTACTCTAAAGAAGAGCAAAACAGGAACGGAGTTGACAAAGGTTTGTTGAGTTTAGATAAATTTTATTCTCAAGATAGATAGGAGTTGAAACCAATTGTAGAATTGCATGCATTTTAGGTATTTTGCTGATAAACAGTAGCTGTTTCGCTATTTATTAAGCAGCATTCTAGTGGTCTGTTCAGATTGATGTTTGTAAATGTTATGAACACGACAATGCCTTTCCGTTATACTTTTTATATTTTCACTGTCTCTAGTGATTTCTAGATTACGGCTATTCTAACAAGGACTGAAGAAATTGAACAACTTCCATACGACAAAAGCCCGAAATATACTGAAGGACCAGAAGAAGTTTTAACATTTGTGATTTGAATTAACATTTATGATTAGTAACATATTTTAAATGCAAACTACTGGGCTTTGTAACATTAAGGCCTCGGTCGAAAAAATAAAACTCAGTTATATAGCTAGTGCTTTTTCGACTCGAAAACGCATTCTCATTGGCTAAATTGGTTTCACGTGGAGTGGTTCAACCGGTGAGCATTGTAGTAGCGCTGCCACGTTTGAGCTCGGGAAAATTTAATAATTGTGGTTTGTTTCATTTGTGCTATATAACAATGACAACACTGCGCTTTCGGGAAACACTGGCTTTGTTTCCGTCTTGAACAGTCATTAAAGAGCTTAAGCACCAAGCGTTCTTGCTATCACGTAGATCAACCATAACTTAAGTCTCATTAGATGTCGCGTACCTGAAACGTCAAGGGATCGCAGTCGTTATCACCGAGGCCTTTAAGCCGCTTTTTGCCTCCGTATCCGGCGGTCTATCAGAACCGCCATTTTTTTTTCGTCAAAGTTATGGTTTCAAGCACTGACCAAGTTTTCATTACATCTTTTTAAGTAATAAAATAAATAATTGATTTACAAATTTAACACACTTTTGCTCCAGGTTGTTGCCGTACGTGTTAACAGTTTTGCAATCATTTTGTCGACACCCCGCGTGCGTCCGTGGCGCGATTAAGTTTAAAAAATGGCGCCAAAAATTGCCGTTCTCGATCCAGTCTACTCTAGGAAAATTGACCGCCGTCGTGTAGAAATATTCCGGTGCTTATGCCGTCTTTGAAGGATATATTGTGTTTCATGGGGCTGTCTATTTAGTGATTATTTTGTTAAAAACTTCATTGTTTTGCCCATGCTTGGGTGTTTTCCAGGTTACAGAATTCAGATAAAAGACATGATGAAGATGAGTTACCCGGCATGGTACGACCTGGTAAACGGGGCAAGGTGGACACTAAACCAACTGGTAGTTACCAAGTTCAAGGAATCGGAACTCAGAAGCAGTTCGATCTACAACCAGGCTGATCCTTATGACCCTGTGGTAAATTTTACCAAGTATTTTGCGGACGACGAATCTATCGAAAACGAAGACTTAGTAGCCTGGGTTACCATAGGAACAATTCACATTCCCCACTCAGAAGACCTTCCAAACACAGGGACACCCGCGAATACCTTCGGCTTTTTCATTCGTCCGTACAACTACTATGACGAAGACCCATCGATTGCGTCAACCGACGCAGTATTGATTACTCCTAGCGACGATAATTTCTCAGGTTCAATCGTCGAACAGTATGGAAAGAAGAATAACACATGTGCTCCAAGACAGAAAAAGATTAACTACAAAGGCGCTTATGGAAGCCAGTACTCATAAATGTTTTTTCTTCCAGTCAACAGATTTCCACGTAAAAAAAAAATACTTCTTACCTGTTAGAACATCAAGAAGCGTTGTATAATGTAGAATTATTTTCATTTTAAATCAGGTTTGCAGTAAGCACGGAAAACATGAAACTGTCGCAAACATAAAAAATCTTTACAGTTTCAAAAAAAAATTCATTTTTTTTACTCGAGGTGTTACTAATAAATATTTATACCATAAACGACAAACTTCGTGCACATTTCCTTTTGGTTTCCCCCGAATCCCACTAAACCGAGAGTTAAATAACTTCAACCCAGATCTCTCAAAAAGCTAATTTTTACTCTCAATACAACAACAACAGCAGCAACATGTATTCAACTATTTGTTTTATATTTACATTGTTATGCATTTAAAATTATAAATTTGCTGAGCTTAGGGGTTATGGCCACAAGAAACAACCACAGGATTAAAATGCCACTGGGCTAATGGTTATGGCTAGAAGAAATAACCACAGGGTTAATGAGAACTTAATGCAGCCTCTTTTATTTGGGTTCCTTTAAACTCGAGTAAGACGACTTTTGAAGCGAAGCACATCATTGGACATTTGGAAGCCAAACATTTATCTTTATCCCATAAATCGTGGTTAATGAGAAATAAGGGACGAGCTGTACAAAATAAGTCAGTTTTAGATAGTTTGATTATCGTCTCCAATAATAGCCTACGTAATGTATATCTTGCGTAGGGCCTGCGTCTAGTTCAAAAGCCAATTAGCACCAAGCAGGTTTCAAATTTTAATTAATGGTGTTGCAAACTTTATAGAGAGAGATTTTATTTTCAAGTGAAGGATAGTTTCCGATGAAAACAAAAACTGTATTTTAGAACTACTATTGTAATTTTTGCTTAACCCGGGCAGTTAAGAGCGTCTGTCTGTAAAAATTGAGAAATGGCGGCACGGCTTCAAAAATCGAAATTCTTGATACTTTGCCTGAATGACACAATTGGGGAACTATTTTCGAAAATGTTATCGAATCTTTCTAAAAATCAGCAGTCAATCAAGCTATAAACGACCTGATAAAGAAACTAAATTATAAACTGTTTTTTTTTTTTGTTTTCTTTTGTTTCGGTAAATTGCGGTATGACCAAACTTTTTACATTATGCAAATTTGTGTGTCATTTTGTCAGGTAAATTTTTTCCTGTTAACTCAAATCAGAATTGCCCAAAAATTTTATTGCATAAAAATAAAGTATAAAGGCTATACTTCATTGTAGTATTCGAATTAGCATTGTATCGGACATACCAAGACGATTTTAAGACCTCTGAACTTAATTGTTTTTCGTATTGTCACGAAAGGCTCGATACGGCGGTTTTCAAAGAATCAAGAAAACCTAACAAAACTTTTCAAATTCTCAAATACTTGCTAGATATAAACAATTTGATAATTAAACTAATTAAAAACCATTTTTTGTTAAAATTTGTGTTGGCAAGTTGTCGTATGACAACGCCAAACTTTCATAACTTTGAGCTTCAATCTTGCATATTTAAGGACGTTAAACACGAGTTTTCGGTTTTTGCGGATGTCTCGAAAAGATTCGATAACATTTTCGAAAATAGTTCCCCAAATGTGTCATTCAAGCAAAGTATCAAAAATTTCAATTTTTGAAACCGTGTCGCCATTTCTCAATTTTAAGAGACAGACGCTCTTAAATCAAACTCTTCTTTCAACAACCGTGGTCTGGTGCGTCCGTCTCTTAGTGTACGCTACACGACATGATCAGAATATTTTAACTTAGCATTGTCATAAAGTACACATGCTCTGACGAAGGGCTGAACCTCTGGACGTCCACCTCTTAACCTGCTACACTACTGACTAATTTAGTAATGTTTAATGTACAGATATTCTGTTAACTTCAATCAGCGCTGATCAAATTCATTCAACCAAAAGCTGATTGAACCTTGCGTTTTTCATCCTTATTTTTAATCTTTAGGATTCTTGAAAAGCTGTTCAAGAAGTTGGTACTAAAAACTCATTAACAGGACTTCTTGTTTAAGACACGGATTCCTCGTTGCTGGATAAAACCTTTCCAGAGATCGTAATAGCCGCATTCAAGTTTCTCGTTCAAAATAGTTTACTATCAATTTGAATCTTGTTTGCTATGTTGAGCTTGAGTGGCTGTCTACACTATTAATTTCAAGCCCATTATTCACCCCCTGTGGATGGACATTTCCAACTAGGGGGTGGGGGTGGAAAGGGCGGACCACACTGTCTCTGAGATGGTAGTACTTCGAGATGTTGTACGGGATCCTGCTAAAAGCTTGGCTAATAGTTCATCGGACAATCGAGCCTAAAAGAGCAAAATAACTGAAACTGTTGAGTATGTAACATTTGAAAATGGTGTTAGTTTCAAAACACTCACGCTTAGAAAAGAAATCTAACTGTTTCCTTCTGAAAATAGTTAAATCTAAAGCACCATCAATTGTTTTTGTAGCCACAGCTGATATCAGCAGCAGCTACTTTGTCATGATGCTGTGTTATCAGCAGTAGCTACTTTGTCATGATGCTGTATTATCAGCAGTAGCTACTTTGTCATGATGCTGTATTATCCACAGTAGCTACTTTGTCATGATGCTGTGTTATCAGAAGTAGCTACTTTGTCATGATGCTGTATTATCCGCAGTAGCTACTTTGTCCTGATGCTGTGTTATCAGCTGTAGCTACTTTGTCATGATGCTGTGTTATCTGTTAGCTTAACCACAGAGTACCCAAGATGAGGGCACGCAGCTAAACCACAGAGTACCCAAGATAAGGGCGCGCAGCTAAACCACAGAGGTCCCAAGATGAGGGCGCACAGCTAAACCACAGAGTACCCAAGATGAGGGCGCGCAGCTAAACCAAAGTACCCAAGATGAGGGCTCGCAGCTAAACCACAGAGTACCCAAGATGAGGGCACGCAGCTTAACCACAGAGTACCCAAGATGAGGGCACGCAGCTAAATCACAGAGTACCCAAGATGAGGGTGCGCAGCTTAACCACAGAGTACCCAAGATGAGGGCACGCAGCTAAACCACAGAGTACCCAAGATGAGGGCACACAGCTAAACCACAGAGTACCCAAGATGAGGGTGCACAGCTAAACCACAGAGTACCCAAGATGAGGGCGCGCAGCTAAACCACAGAGTACCCAAGATGAGGGCGCGCAGCTAAACCACAGAGTACCCAAGATAAGAGCGCGCAGCTAAACCACAGAGGTCCCAAGATGAGGGCGCGCAGCTAAACCAGAGTACCCAAGATGAGGGCGCGCAGCTAAACCACAGGGTACCCAAGTGAAGACGTTCTGCTACTGAAAGAAGCGATTGCTTAATATCACTTGCCTAAGGCAAGAATTCTATTGCTGTAACTAAATGTACTCTACGACTACCTATTTTTATAAATTTTTTGAACAATAGAGCAAAATTTGAGACATTCTTTGTACCTAGGTATTTTTATAATTATTATATACTAGTAACATCTATGTTGATCAGTATAAGGATCTTTATTCCGGACATAATGAACCCGAAAGCTCGGAATATATACCCTTATACTGATCAACATAGATGTTACCAGTATATAATAATTAATATAACAAAATGTCATTATACAAATATTTTTTAACCATTTCCCGTCCAGGAGGTTTTTAGAGTTTTTTGTATCAAAACAATCAATTAGCTTTCTCTAATCCATATTAGGCATTGCCATGGAAACATCCCACGTTGT
>JAOBRB020310125.1:0-11003 GCA_027575285.2 Zoanthus pulchellus | reverse complement strand
GTAGAATTAAAGAAACACTGCTGATTAGTGACTTAAAGCCCTCACTCAATGAAAACGTTGGTAGTGAGAAACTTTTTATTTATTAATTTAATTTCTGTTTATATTGATTTTGTTTATCGTTTTGAAAGCTTGTAACCAGTACCTCTCTTTATTTTTTAAAAGACTCATATGTAACAATCCAACCGTCACTTCTGAAGATGTATGTTGCAGCATACGAAACGTTAAGTTTTATAGTATAATGTTTTTTAACAAAAATTGTCTTTTGAATATGTTTGTAACCGCCGTTTGCTTTTTTTTTCTTTTAATAATAATTGCGTTCGACGCTAGGAGAACGCATTCTAAACTGAACGCGAGAAGCCTGGGTACAAGCAATAGCAGAAAGAATCTCGATTTTAGTTTTTGGTTCAAGTACCGGATATACGTCATAGACTTTGACGGCAAGATGCGCAAGCCTTTTTTTCCTCCACGAGCAGTTCGTCCCCGTTATATCATTCTCATCAACACGGTAAGTTTAAACTCAAACTATTTTGAAAGCAACAATATTTTTTAAAAATTTCGTAGGTCTAATACAAAGAAGCCTGCTTAAGAATTTGTAATAATAACAATAATAATAATAATAATAATAATAATAATAATAATAATAATAATAATAATAATAATAATAATAATAACAACAACTAATAGCTATCGCTAAGTGCCAACGAGCAACTCAAAAGCACGTGCAAGACAAAAGTCAAAACTGTCATCAATACTTTTTTGTTAAGGACGGCTTTAAACCTTGATTAATGTTTTTTTAGTTTACAGTTAGTCAGATTGAACTCTTGTCATGATTTCAAAGTGACCAACTTTTAACGAAACGTCAAGTAGAAGACAATTTTAAACTAGGTATATTATTCTAAGTTCGTAACCACTGTCTGTTTACTAATATGAAACGCTGAAACTTAAATATCTCAGTGCGCAGTTTACGTGCGAAACCCTTTCTAACATAAATAACTTTCTTGCAACAATTTGTTTTGTATAATAAAAATTTCAGTTCATGGCTTTGATAAAACATATAAACCGCTGTAAGCGCGCAGTTTACTAGTGAAAACCGTTCAAACATAAATAATTTTGTTTACGGATTAACGTCCTTATCCGAGAAGACGTGAAAGTCTAACCATTTGCAGATGTTAGAGCAAAAACAGCACTTTCTCCTCAATTATTTTAAGACCCTGAGTGTTGGTCCGGCCGGGAATCGAACCCGAGACCTCCTGCACAATAGACTGGCGCCTTACTAACTAGGCTAACCAGGCGGCGTTCGCTAATAACTAGAAGGTCCCACCTGGTTGTGAAAGCTATAATCCTGCCAATGATTGGAGGTGTTATGAACCACCAAACGGGCTGTTGGACAGGAAACAAGACAACGATGAACCAAATCCTCCATTTCTTTCAGCCTCTCATTGTCATCGCAATTTTCGAGAACTCGGGATCTCTTGTAGTACAAATACTCAAGCCATAGCGACTGAACGCTTTTCCTGTCTATTGCACTGTGAACCGCCGTTTCATAAGCTCCCCCCAGCTTTTGATTTTGACTGTTTGGCTCATTGGATGACAGCTCTATCAACAGGCTTTAATGAAGATAAATAAAATTGAGAATTGGCGGATATTTGATGTCCGTAATATTCGCTCATTAAAATAAACTCTATATACAAAGTTAAAAAGTCACAAAATGGTTAAACATTTAAATGCTTGAACCAAACGTTTTCCGCTGTTTACTATCATCAAGGTTTCCATTTTTAACCCTTTCAGTCCCATTTGAATTATTAAGTTCTCCCAACTTAAGCCAATACTTTTCATTGAACAAGTTTGAGAGAATTTCAATTTTAATCTTTACTAGTTTACTCAGGTTATTAGCCCTTTCAGTCCCAGATGAATTATTAAGTTCTCCCAACTAATTAAGACCATACTTTTTATTGAACAAGTTTTAGAGAATTTCACTTTTAATTGTCAGTAGTTTACTTTGTTCGATCAATTCTCATTTTCTCATTAACAGATGTCTTATTTTCTATTTGTTGTGTAAGGAGAAAATGAGTGTTGATAACTGAGTGAGCGTGAAAAGGTTAACTTCATTAGCATATCTGCGAATGTTTCTGATAAGGTTACAAAAACTAACGCATTGTGTAACGAGAGCGTTTGGGAAACTAGACATCTTCTGAAAATATCACAGCGATAAACTTAACTCTGTTCCTGTGATCTAATGGAGATTTGACAAAGAATATTTAGCTAGTTAATAAAATTCTAATATACAATATAATATGGAATCACTGGCTTAGAATCACAATTAAGTTATAGTTTTCAGGGCTGCCAAGAGAAGCCATCACACATAACATCTTTTACATCTGAGCTGATTCATCTCAAGTACAACATGAAATTATTAAAAACAAGACGCTTTAGAAGCGTTCACTAGGCTATTTTTGGTTCCAGGTCTCTCTTTTCCTCAGCTGGCGCTGTAAGGAATTGTGGGATACACACTTTTGTCTGGTCGACCAAAAAAATAAACCGAATATATAACTGGGCCGGCTTACCACAGGTAACCCACTAAAAATGCTGCGGGTGACACCTTTTATGAGACGGCAGCTTAAGAACTACTGAAATTCCTGGTATTTCCAATAATGATGAAGAAATCATACCAATAATTTAACCAAATAAACACTTGCTGTTCTTCCTGATTTTCCAATGCATTCTCCAATAATGGTGGGCATTTGAAATCGTATGGCAAGGACAAAGACAACAACTTCCGGTACAACAATTCTGGGTCAGGCAGTTCCGGGGACAAGGACTCCTCTGCCAAACTCGTCTCGTAACTATGACTCTGAGTAGTTGCAGAAAATTTGCTATAGACGTGTCGGACAAGCAGCTGATGGGCAGTGGTTGGGCCATCCTACAAGAGATTGGGAAGAACTAGTGAGTTCTACTTAGCGTAGAAGCCAAAGATATTTGGACCAATCGAAAGAAAGGTAAAGCTTACCCTAACCTTATTTCTGCCAATCAGAAACCTTGTTTAATTCTGTGTTCTCTACACGAGGTAATACTCGAATTAGCACATTTAATTAAGCACTGACTGGTTAGCGAAGTAGTTAACGTGCCAGTACAATACTGTTCTACGTCATACATTAAATGAAAATCAAATAAAGATTGGCAAGGAAAAATTAATTAGTGATAAAATAAGATCCGCTAAATAGACAATGGCATGGTTGCCACAGCCATAGGTGTTTGAAATTCTCTGACTTTTCCCTGACAAATGTAAAATTTCCCTGACCAACTGAATTAACAATTTAAGAAATTAGTCCTGATAATGGCCTCCAAACTCCCCTCACAGCCATCCTCTCCACCCGTTTATTAATGCTTTCAGAAACACACACGCAGTGTACATGAAATGATAGTTCCTTAACGTAACATGGAAAAAAGATTGATTTTCTTGGAAACCTAACATCAGCTTGTCGTTCAATTAAATGAAACAATATCCTACTAATCCAACATGTGTCATGTCCATGAAATGTACCAAAGAATTTGAAATGCTAGAAAACAATGAAAACAGAGGGGAAAAAAGTGTGTGATTTCATAAAATTTCACGCAGTGTACATGAAATGATAGTTTCTTAACGTAACATGGAAAAAAGATTGATTTTCTTGGAAACCTACCGTCAGCTTATTGTTCAATTAAATGAAACAATATCCTACTAATCACCCATGTGTCATGTCCTTGAAATGTACCAAAGAATTTGAAATGTTAGAAAACAATGAAAACAGAGGAAAAAAAGTGTGTGATTTCATAAAATTTCACTTTTCCCTGATTTTTTTCAAAGATGTAAATTTTCCCTGACTCAAAGTGAAATTCCTACTTTTCCCTGACCTTGAAAAATTTTTTTCCTGACTATTTCCTGACCTGTGGCAACCATGAATGGGTGATAAAGAGGAAAACATACTTGTTTAAATTAGAACCAAGCAGCTGAAAAGAGAATAGGTTAAGGACAGAGAGACGAGCTGGTGAAGAGTAAAACTAAGCGGATAAAATGACAATGGGTGAATGAGAGAAAGACATTCCGGTTTAGAGGAGAACCAAGAGGCTAAATAGAAGATAGATGAAAGAGAGAGCAAAATTGTGGTTTAAAGGAGAACCAAGCTGCTAAATAGAAGATAGGTGAAAGACAAAGCAACATTGTGGTTTAGAGGAGAAAAAAGTAGCTGAATAGACAATAGGTAAACGAGAGAGACATTCTCGTTAGAGTAGAACCAAGTGGTTGAATAGACAATAGGTGAACGAGAGAGACATTCTAGTTAGAGTAGAACCAAGCGGATAAATCAACCATAAGTTAAGGAGAGAAAGACATATCTGTTCACAGACGAACCAAGCAGCTAAAAAACGTACCTCTGTCTGTTCAGAGTAAAACCGGGCAGCTGAATAGACAATGGCAGCATGTCCTCTACATTTTACCAATGCCTCGTTATAAATCTTCTTCACATTATCAATGCAACCATGTGATTGTTCCAGAGCAGCACGACACTGCCACAGCTCAACAGTAGTGGAATTGCTTTTGAGAAGCCTGGTGCATATACCCTTGGCCGAATCCAGTCTATCGTGAGCCCTTTCCATGGCCACGAGGTTCATGTACAAAGGCATGGCAATGCTCACAGATTTACCTTTTGGTAGCTTTCGATTTGTACAGGCTTTCAAGGCGTCTATAAGGCATAGAATAGTAGTTAGTTCAGTTGCATGAAAGCATAAGCAGAAACCTGTGCACGATAAATAAAGATTGGTTGTTTTGATCAATGGAAAAAAGTAAAGTCGACAAATCAAAGACTGACTGCCGCTCAGTTGGCAATAATTGGTAAGAAGCCAGTCTAACACGCGGAGGCTTGGGTTTGATTCCTGGCCGGACCAGCACTCAATTGAGGAGGAAGCGCTTCCTTCGTTATAACATCGACAAATAACTAGACCTTCACGTCTTCTCGGCTAAGGGCATTAAACCGTAGGCCCATTCTCCCAACTCTCTATCGGGAAACTTAAAATAATTTACAAGTTTGTTTCGTTTCGTTTTAGAGCATTTAGGAACCTAGTGAGGTCCCTTACAAGGATCTTACTCTTGGACCTACGGTTTAACGTCCTTATCCGAGAAGACGCGAAAGTCTAACCATTTGCAGATGTTAGAGCAAAGGCAGCACTTTCTCCTCAATTATTTTAAGTCTGGCCAGGAATCGAACCTGAGATATCTCGCACAGCAGAATGGCGCCATACCAATTGGGCTAACCAGGCAGAAGGAAGTGAAAAATGTCTTTGCATTTCTAAAGAGAAAAATTCAAAAGTACTAAACTCGGAAAGTTTCAAAGACTTAAAATAGAATGCCTTTGACATATAGCCGACTAAACTTACAGGTTTTGAGCTGATGACTGGCTAGCTCATTATACATTCAAGGTATCAGGTTTTTTGTTTCTGTGACGTGATTTTGGTTTTAAACTTCAACAGCGATTTAAGAGAAAATAGCAAGTTTTGCTCATATTTTGTCTCTGATTTACAGCACGGAATTCAAACTCGAGTTGTTACAAGAAAATGACATAATTTTTATTTAGAAACCATTTCATCAGGTTTCAACTATTTTTATTTTGCTTGAAAAAGTATGTTTTTCACACATTCTCTGTACTGAAGCAAACAAAATGACACGTGACATTTGCTAATTTGCATCTTAATGGCTTGCTACAGAACTTGAATATTTCCAGACGCGTAGCATCTCTATAATTTATTTCAACTGTCTGAAATTCTGTCTGTTTTTCTTATCATAATCTTTTCAGAAAACCAAAAAGATTTTTCACTTCATAAGCACTTTAATACAATACTAATGTTGTACGGTCTGTCTCTTATAATCTTACTAGAAGGATTATTTAACAAATAAAGTTCTAAGCATAAGCCGTGTATTACACTGTGATAACACACGAGAGGCATTTGAGAACACAACGGAAATGTAGAAAACAAGAGCCGCATAGCATCTCTCCTTCGGCCTCATTGGCTATTGCCTCGTAGTCCATGCAGCCTCGAGGTCTAATTGTTAATTAATAATCCCATGCAGTCCGTAGAATCACGAACAAGACGTTACGGAACTGCTTTGCACTGCTTAATTAAAGGGATACGGAACTATGGGCCGACGGGTTCGACCCACGGGAGTGACCCGCGGGATTGACCCGTATACACGTTAAAATACTTCTGGTCGTTACTTTAGAGACTGCAATGCAGATCAAATGAACAAAACTTGAACGTTAACAAAACTTGAGATGAGTAATTTAGAACCAATTACTTGAAGAGCGGCACAGTTTCTTTGAGTAGCTTGCACAGTTGAAAAGCGCAATAAATTGGTGTTAACCAGACTGCTCAACCTACCATGAAACAAACTGAGAAGTTTCTCATCTGATGCACGGGATCCCTTAGATGGTTGCCATGGAAATATAAAAAGCTCCTTAGCAACCATCCTTGATGGTTTTCCACACGAAGCCCCATACCACTGCAGAGGAACGCGATGAAACTCAAACACATGAATATAAGCAATCCACAACAGACATAGATCACTAGGCAACAATTTTGGGGTCAATTCGGGAATTTGGAATCTTTCCTTAGCATGTTTATCTCTTTCCAGTGCGGCCTGGAAAACTTCCAGCGCCCTTTTGTAGCGTCCTGTGAAAAGTTCCAGCTGAACTACGTACAGTATTGTTTCTAGTACATAATGTGATCGTATTTCATTTTCTGAATGCCTCCAATGGTCTTCCAGTAAATAATTCAATAACCTTAAACATAATATTTTCTTGTCGCTGTAAGATCCTTGAAATTCGATGTACTGCCACCAGATAGAATATGCAGAGGCAAAATCTAAAGCTTGCTCGTACAGTTCCCTGATCTCTTCAGCAGTGCCTTGAGCAGGAAACAATTGAAGGTAAAACATCCACAGTTCCTAGAAAAAGATGCAAAACAAAGTTCATGAGTTTTACAGTATCTCCTGATACAAAAAGTTAAATAATAATAATGATGATGATCAAATGATATTAATAATGGGAAGATACTCGGAAAAGATCCGAGCTCGGATTTTTTTTTCCGAGTATCTTCTCATTATTAATATCATTTGATTATTGTTTCATCTTGATATATAATAATGATGATAATGATGATAATAATAATAATACTAAAATAATAATAATAATTAACTATTCCAAGAGCACGTGTTGGATATGAGATGGTAAATAGGCAACGAGGAGCGAAGCACTGAGTTGGCTATAATCATCTCATATCCAACAAGCGCGAATGGAATAATTGTTTTATTAAATTTCATAAGTTTTTCGAACCCTTTCATGCTTGAAAACAGCAAAAAAAAAATTAATAAATTGATAAACAAGATTTTTTTAAATTCAATATCTGGTCATTCGATATATGAGCTGATAACCGAGATTGAGTTAACCAATCAGAACGCTAGAAACGCAATATTCGAGGTTGAAAGTTTAATAATAACAAATAATACAAGTTTCAAACTAGTGTGTACAAATAACACATCTTCCACCAACAACTCGCAAGTCGTTCAAGATCCTACCTCAGAGGAAGAGTGCTATTCCAGATTTCCCTGTTTTTCTCATCTTGGATTTAATTTTTCAAGAAAATATTCATTATAAAGTTCCAATGTATGAGCCAGTTTTCTAAACGAATCAAAGAATCGCACACAAGATTGCTTAAACCGGTAAACATTGTGGATCGAAACATTTTATATACAAACCAACCGCGTAATGTAAAGTCGAAAATTCTATTGTTTCCCAAAATTTTATATAAAAGTTTAAAGAACAATTCTAACATGAATTTCAAACGCACCAAGTTTTACATCCAACACCTTCACGTTGACACCGTCATCTCCCCAGTAAACTTTATCACCTTTAGTTGCTAAGCAACGGATTGGTCTGTTCTTGATGTGTGACTCGTCCGCCACTTTTTTGAAATCGTTTTCTGACGTCATAACCGAATGTAGTGAACCATCTCGAACGTCCCATATCTTTACAATACCCGAGGATGAACCACTAACCAAACGCCCTTTCTGAAACTGTTAGCAAAAGCTTCCTTTATTACAATGGTGATTTATAACAATGAGGAGGAGAAAGGGGAGTGTACATGGCGGAAGGAGAGGGGGAGACCAAAGCTGTTTTAACCACGTATTAATAAGAGTCATAACTTCACGCATGCGCAAGGCAAAATAATAAATATAAAAAATAGGATCGATGGTAAGACACAAAACACATGATTATCCGCATATTATGTTACTATTTCAGGTTTCGCAGAAACACCTGAAAATTAGGCTTACTTGTAGCTGAAGTGCATGCGCAGTTAGAACAAAATAAATTTATAAAGACGTAAACAGTAAAAGTCCAAAGGTGAACTAAAACTAAAAAGTATGTTTTCCGTGTGTTCAATAAATATATATCAAATTTTACAATAAACGTTTAAAAAAAAACGTTTTCGATCAAGAATGATAGTTAATAATGAAACCTGGCAGTATTGACATGAAGAAGTAAAGAATTTGCCTTGGAAAAGACTTCGGGTAAATGTTAATGCAACCGACAGTTTAACGTAAGATCAAATTCCGGCTGCGAAATAGACTATCAGCAACTGTTAGTTGTTATATTGTTGCATTTACCTTAATTGATGTCACCGGTGCGTCGTGAGCTCGCACAGATCGCACATTTTCGCCGGTTTCTAAATTCCATAACTCTACTTTTCCACCTTCTACACGGAAACACAACACAATTATTATAATTGCTTGAAGTTTCAGGTTTTGTTTTTATTGCTACTTAATTAAGCCATATTCTATCACAAGCTGAGAACAATCAAATACTCTCAGTAGCATAACTAGTAACAATTTAATAAATGATAATAATATATTTGAAAAATCAATAGTTATAATAATAATAATAATAATAATAATTGGTTTGCAATAACGTGCGTGACTCAATGAAACCTTAATAATCATTACTAATTGTAATATTGCTATGAATATGAACTTTTGGTACGTGAACACGACTTCGACAACGATTGGTAATCGCCATACTGGTGTACAACTTGGCAACATTGCGTAAGTCAGATGGTTTTGACTCTCTAAGGGCCTGTTCACAAGAGGCGAGATATCTCGGGGGCTAGGGCTAACTCGGTCCTCCGAGATATTTCGGGCAGAGCGAAGTTTCTCTACATTTAGTTTATGTCCCAGCCATTCCGTTCACTAGAAGGTAGGGATAGCCCTAGGGGTAAAGTTGTCTCGGTCCATGTGAACGGTTCACACCGAGATATCTCGGTGGTTAGGGACAACTTCGTGAGTCGTGCGCATGCGTTTCTAACAAAACAAGAACAAACGGCGGTTACTTAACAACATTAATCGAGACATTTCGGGGCCAAGTTTTCTCATGTGAATCAGCGACAGTTTCATCCCTACAACACAGAGATATCTCTACCCCATTCTCGCCTCATATGAACAGGCCCTAAAATTATAGAAAAAAATACTTTGGCGTTTTTGGATAAAACTGCGACAAAAATAAGTTTTTAACCACTAGGCAGGATTGGGATTGTACAGATCTCCTGCTGATTAACTTTAAAGTGCAACTAAACCTTTTTCTTGTTTTAGACTATTTTACGAACAAGTTAAACTGCTTTTGCGAAAACATTTTATGTTCTCGGTCAAATGATACTCTTTTTTATAATACTTTGAAATTTAAGACGTTTCCGCCATCTTGGTTCATGACCGCGTTTAGAATGGAACTGGTAATTTCCGTGAGTGACGTCAATCGTTTTTCTAAATTTGTTCAAAAATAAAAAGTTAAGACAAATAACGGTGAATATCAATAACTAAAATTAAATGTGGTCTGGCAATGTTTTTGTTTCAAGTAACGCCGTTATAATTTACCATTGACGTCACTCACGGCTATCGCTAGTTTCCTTCAGGACGCGACCATGAACCTGAAGATGGAGAAAAATTTACCAATTTCAAAGTACTACGAAAAGAGTATCATTTGACAAAGAACGTAAACGTTTTCAAAAAAGTAATTTAAATTGTATGACAAATAGATTGAAACAAAATCAAGAAAAGGGTGTAATTGCACTTTAACTGTTTCACCATTTAATCTTAGCAACATTGAGGTTTATTGCGATATATCTTTCCCCTTAAAGTGCCTATCTCATTAAAATAGGTTTTTAACGATTCGGAGAGATCGAAACAAATTGTTTGAGCACCGCTACAAGCTGCAACCATTTTGGTCGCCATGGTGAGTAGATTAAATAACGGGCGACAAAATTTGTCAGAACGGTCGCCATGGTGAGTAGATTAAATAACAGGCGACAAAATTTGTCAGAACGGTCGCCAATTTGCCGACCTTATATTTAGCCATTAGGTTGTTTTTATATGAATTCGAGACTTACTACCACAAGATCAAAACTGTCAGAACAGTCGCCATGGTGAGTAGATTAAATAACGGGCGAGTAATACCGTCAGAACGGTCGCCATGGTGAGTAGATTAAATAATGGGCGACTAATACCGTCAGAATGGTCGCCATGGTGAGTAGATTATATAATGGACGACTAATACCGTCAGAATGGTCGCCATGGTGAGTAGATTATATAATGGACGACTAATACCGTCAGAACGGTCGCCATGGTGAGTAGATTAAATAATGGGCGACTAATACCGTCAGAACTGTCCCTATGGTGAGTAGATTAAATAACGGGCGAGTAATACCGTCAGAACGGTCGCCATGGTGAGTAGATTAAATAATGGGCAACTAATACCGTCAGAACGGTCGCCATGGTGGTTAGATTAAATAATGGGTGACTAATACCGTCAAAACAGTCGCGATGGTGAGTAGATTAAATAATGGGTGACTAACACCGTCAGAACGGTCGCCATGGTGAGTAGATTAAATAATGGGTGACTAATACCGTAAGAACGGTCGCCATGGTGAGT
>JAOBRB020309961.1:0-11008 GCA_027575285.2 Zoanthus pulchellus | reverse complement strand
ACCTCTGGTCACACGAGCAGTGAATCTCACTTTCATGCAAAATTATGCAAATGTAAGATCACAAACCGGTTTGACAAGATTTGGTTTATTTTTATTTTCACGTGGTGCACTCGAGTGAAGAAAAATGTCAAGTGGCGGCTTAACCAAAATAACAAAAACCCTCGTTAAAACTCCCGTCAAAGTAATTTTACCAACATCCCTCCAGGACTTTTGTAGAATATGTAATTCGAATGTTAGAATCGCTGGGATAGGGAGATACAATATTTTTGAAGGCTCAAAATCTTTAAGTGAAAAAATAGCAGTACGACTTTCGTGTGTACTTGGATTACAAATTATTGAAAATTCTTGTTTATCTTCGATTATTTGCCCCAAATGTAAGAGAGTTTTAGAGAAACTTGAAAAAACAGCTAAAGAGCTGCAGCATTTTAAAGAACTATGTTTAAGTTCCGAAAAACAACAGAAAGAGTTTTATAGCTTGCGGAGTGCGACTCGTGTCAAGAGATGCCTTCGTGACTCACCGGGCACAGCAAATGTAGACAAACTGCCCAAAAAACTAAATACTACTAAGGAACCGACGAAAAGAGGTATAATCTTCGAGAAAAGTAACCATCTGAATTTACAAGTCCATGAAGATCTTATAACAGATCGCAATTCATCTAAACAAGCTAAAGTTGAGGTAAGAAAAGATTTAAATGCGAAATTGTTTAATATGGTTTTGTGGAAATAAAATTTAGGATAAAATATGAATATGTTTTCTTAATTTAATAGATTTTGAGAAATGCACGGAATTATCAGCAAGATAAAATTAAGCCTTTAACTAGAAGTGTAAATATATCAACTTTTAAGTCCTTCTCTTTTTATGTTTTAGATGACTGTATTTTGATTTTTTTCTAGATTTTTTTTTCTATGATAATGAATTGACAAATAAACACTTTGTTCCGGTGCAGAATTATTGACACAAGTTGAATTACATTTATTTCTTAGGTAGTCATTTATTATCCCTCGAAAGCAGTTAAAAAAATAATCACAGATGAATTGGATGCTCGAATAGTCAGAGGCATAGCTTGCAAGGAACTCGAGGCTGTTGTGAATGCTGTGTGGTCGTCAGCAGAAATTAAAGAAATGATTCTTTGTAAAATGGAATATGACATAAAAAAAGAAAGTTCAAATTTTTGCAGTAGAAAGAATCCTTCGGTTTTAATTAAATCAACTCCCGAAAGTATCATCAGTTTAAAAGATTCTGAAGTTGTGAAACAACTACAAAAAAGAGCACCAACTGTCTTCAGAGCGTTACATGGAGTTGCAGCGGGAAACTTATCAACTAAACCATTAAAGAATAAAAAAGATCAGTCAGAGAAATCGGACAAGGAGCACAATGTCATTAGAGCAGTAAGCATGGCATCATCTTTACTATTCAGATGTAGAAGCCCTTATATGTCAGCAATGTCTTATCGATTGTCCATATTTTTGTGGCACGGAGGAGCTGAAAAGCAGGTATACTAAATCGTTGAAGATGCCATCAGGTGCCATTGGCAAAAGAGGGTGGCTTATTTGTTGTAAGAAAAAGAAACGATTTGCAGAAATCCAAACTAGGTGTTTTAACAGTTAATTTACTCAAAAAATGTCTACTTTAAAATTCGAATAATACCCTTCACAAAAAAGCAGTCCCGAAGTTATTACAATTCCTACCATCAGTTTTGCGAATTCGCAAATTAACTGTAGCAAACTTATTTTCCGTGGCGTTTGGTATTTAAAATAACTTAAGCTACCACTAGTCAGCAGCTGCAAATCCATTCATTAAAACGACAATTTAACAGAAAACAAACCTCTGTACAATAAATTGTGATACAGGGAAGGGGATTTCTGTCTTTTTCTCTTTGAACATAACACCAAATTTTTCCAAAGATATTGTAAATTTTGCAATTTTGTTCAATCAATTATGTTGTTGAGAAAATTTTTAATGATCAAGTATTAACTAGTTTTTCAAATTTGTACTAAGTAAAACAGAATGAATTTATAGTACTAATAGTAATAGATCAACAACATATTACAGACATAAGTCATTATTTTATATTTTCGTTTTATTGTACTATTATAAACTGAGATTTTAATTATTTTAATTATTTTTTTAGCAATGTTTTTCATCATAAGAACTCCAAGAAAGTTGTTGATGAGAATATGTACCTATTAAAATGTATTATCAATAAGCAGCAAATCTCTCAGGCAATAAATGAAGTTATATGTCCTTATAATTAATGACTGTCAGTACATAATTCAGGCACAAATTAATTAATTCATTGTTATATATCTTATTACAGTTATTCAAAAGATTAAGTAGAAGTTCACTTTGCATGAGTCATTGGAGAACATTGAAGAAAATTGATGAATTTGGAAAAAACTTTGATGCAGAGATAAAAGAATGGAAAAAGAAACTTGAAGATAGCCATGAAGTGGAATCTCTTACAAATGCAACATTTGATGCAGCATCTGAGTTAATCAGTAAAACTATAGCTACATCTGATACCAATACAGAAACACAAGTGTATGAGGATCTGCAAACAAAAGTTTTGCAACCAGTTGGAATGGTGAAAGACCAAACAAATATAACCTTGACTTCAAGCTTAAACATTTCTTTTAATTGTTCCAGTGAATCTACAAACAGTGTCAAGATTGCATCTCTTAAAGAGAAAGTTAAAGCTTCTATGAATGGAAAATTTAACGATGAAGTGTTTTTAAATATTTTACACCATATAAACAATGAAGGCTCTTTGAATCAGAAATCGAAAGTCCTGGAAAAACTTCAGCTGTCACCTAGCTATCAAATAACAGGAGACAATTTGGACTTTTTGATCAAAGTTAAACATATGTCAAGTTCTAACCAAAATAACAGTATCCACTGGTTCCATTTAAATGGTGTTTTAAACCGAGTAGATGGACATCATTTATCAAATAGTGCACCAATCAAGTCTATTCTGGATATGGAAAATATTGATTTTCTTCCATCATATCAGGACAACATAGATATTCTTCATGACATGATCCCACTGGTTACAAGAGTAGCTGTCACCAACATACCTGCATTTGATGGTTTCAAAAATGCTGTTATTTGGCATATCCCTCACCGTTACTCCAAACATATGTCAGAGAAATCATGTCAGGTGTTGATACACTACAATCTTATTAAATTTGCATTGATTAATTAGGGATAAAATAAAGAGTTTTCAGATATGTTAATTTAGACAGAAAGTTATTACTATAGTCAATGAAATCTTATGCAGAACATCCCATATAGTTCATATGTAACAATATATGTAAGCTCCATCTAATTTAACATCAGTAAAAAAACACAAAATTTGAACAAATGTAAAAAATGAAAACATACAGTAGCTATGAAATATTAAACAAAGGTGAATACAATTCTGACTCTAAGCCTCTTGTTTTCTATTTTTATTGTAGGTCTACTTGGTTAGAACTACTTCAAGGGTTACTTAGCTTACACTCTTGTACTGAATTATGTATAGAATACATTAGAATTATAAAATGCTATATTTATCATTTGTAAGATAAAATTCATATACCATAAGTTTATCTTGATGTAAATGGTAAAAGTAATAGCTACCACTTTAAATTTTCAACTTTTCAGCTGTAAACATATTATATTAGCTTATCTGTAAATGGGGCTCTTTGAAGTATCCAATTAGTAATCAAAGTTTTTTTGGTTATATTGAGTAACTCATTTTCAGTGGTTCTTTATACAGGCTCGTAGCCAGGATACTTCGAGGGGGGTTCTGGGCTTGGGGTCCAAGGGCCCCGGTGGGGTTAAGGGGCAAAGCATTTATGGGGGACGGTTGCAAAGCCCCCAAAGCCAGAGCACTTGCATGATTTAAAATCATCAGGATATTGTTTAACAGCATGTTCATCTATACTTTATTACTTCTTACACAATGTTTAAAATATGACAGAAAATTTTCTTTCCAATAAACATAAATGTTTGATTTTTGCTAAGGGGGTTCACTGGCAAAAGGGGGGTTCGCCGAAAAAGGGGGGTTTGCCTGAACCCCCAAAACCCCCAATGGCTATGGGCCAGTTTATAAATGATTCCACTCAACTGTGAATAAGAAATGACAGGTTCATCAGGTCAAAATATTTAAGTTAACATTTTTACAGCTTTTATATAATGACATTTTAATTTTAAAGGATTATCATAAATTGATATGTGCTAAATATAGACTCGGTTGATTTTCAGGTTCCCCTTGGGCTCCTTTTTAAAAATGAAAACATAAATGAAGAAATGATAGATATTCTCCAAGAGCTCCATGACAAATACCTTCCGACAAGCAAACACAATGAAAATGGTGAGGAAGTAGTGACTATCAAGGAAAAATTATTTTTTGGTGGTGATCAACTCACAGATGAACGAGCAAGGCATTCAAAGGATGCACGTTGTGATGGAGATACCGAATATGAACGACTGGAAGGTTTCTTATCCAAAAATGAAGACTGGCATGCTGTTAGGATTTTGTACCAGGTATTGACATCCACAACATACCATAAAATTATATTAAATAAACCAGTTTAGCAACTGATAGGAATATTTTTCCAGGATTTATTTCTATTTAATCCTTTCAGGAACCCCCAAGCAATTTAACCACATCTAACTTCTTCTTTCTTAACTCAAATAAAATTACATAACAGGTAGTAAAAATAAGGAACTGATGAAGTGGATTTTAGCTGTAGAAGTTAAAATACCAATTTCTCCCAAACCGTAAAATCTGGTAAGTATACTAGATAGAAGAGATATGAATTTACATACAGTTGGAAAAATGTACAAATACTTCAGTGTTTATTGTGGTAGGGGACTAAAAGGTTAATATTAAATGGTTTTGACAAAATTAGTTGTTTATATAAAATTTGCACAGCTCTTGATTATTAAATGACTAAACAGATTATTTTCACAAACAGATCCTTCAAAGTTCAACAAAAAGCCTATTCAAGGGCATAAATACTTCTTTCAGTACTTATAGGTTTTATATGCTGTTTTTGAATACTTTATTTTAGATAAACAAATTTGGATGATTTTAAAAATTATTATAATTGTTTCCAACATGCTACTTTTTTTCATTAGATATTATATGACACATTCTATAAGCCAGGCTCTGGGTGTGATGCTGGAACAATGTACTCAAATATGAGTGTGGTAAATAATGTTAATGCAAGGACATCAAATGTATTAGACAATTTCAATCATTGCAAAGACTATGTAAACATTGAGACTGATGCCTTCATAGTAGCTGCTGTTATGAAGTACTTCAGTATGGACTCACAAGATGCTAAAGCCCAGACTTTCATTCCACCCAATATACTTGATGCCTCAAACCAAAGAAAGAGACTCTGGTTACATAAACACATGGAAGCACTTCTGCTAAAATTTGTTATGGTTGACCAACAGCAACAATATGAAGAAATAAGAAGCACAGTTGCACAAGCAAGTCAGCCCCAACAAGCTCCCGTATTCCCATGCCATGTATGCCATAAGGAGTACAGATATTTCAAGGCAATGCAAAATCACGTTAGAAAATGTCACCATGAACAAACTCCAATTGTAAATGACAAGCCCAAAGAAAATACAGAAGAAAAGACTACTAAAAAGAAGGATGACTTTTATGATTATGCAAGGCTGCGACTTTCTATGGGCCTTTTTATCAGAAATTTTGATGATTCCATCAAGGAAGGAGATGGCAGTAGAATTAAAAGATGCTGGAAATTTTCTTTGTTAATGTTTAAGGCCCACAACCATCCAAAATATGCACTTGCTGCACTTCAACTTCAAGCATACATACAAGCCATGTTGACACCTCGTCTTGCCCATAGTCTGATCTGGAATCGTAGTGTAAATAACAAAGGAGGTATTGGAAAAAACATTCCTTTGGACTTGAGATTAGAACACTTAAACAACCTAGTAAAAGGAATGCTTAAACATCTTGGACCAAACTTAACAAAAAGTGCTTCAAGCAGATGTAGTAAAGCTATTGGTTCTGTTGAAAGGCTCTTGGAAGATGTGGATAATGACCTGTGTGTAACGAGACCAAAAGGTCATCACAAAACTCAAAAATCCAAACCTGACTTCTGTGCACTGGTAAAAGAACTATCAAACAAAGGTGATGTTTTTGAAAACTCACCAACTAAAGAAAGAAAATACACATTTTTTCATAACTTTAGAAGTAGTCTCCTCTCAGGTCTAGACTACAGTTCTTTGCATAAGTGGATAATCCATCACAAAAAGGAATTATTCAAGCTTGAACCAATAGTTGGAAAATAAAGAATAGGTGCTCAGAAGGAACATGTGATCACTCTGGACAATCCATGTAAAATAGAAAATAAGTATGGATAAAAAGACTTCAATTTTATTTACTTTTCAAAAATGCTTATCATGCAATAGCATAACGAGGATGGATCAGGAAATGTTTGTCACCAATTGCTGGTATGTAATAGAATAATTAATTTCTATACTTATAATTATAGTAACTGCATCAACAAAACTTTTTAATAACATTTTTTAAGTTAATAAGAATACTCTTTTCAAGTTCTGAAAGTTTGAAAAAACACAAAAATAATTTCAAGTCAGTCAGAGGAAACTACATTTTATTCCCAAGTAGACTTCCTGTGTTAGCTCTGATGGCAACAGGCTACGCTGGCTTAATATTGGCTGATGAACACTTAAAGAATACTACTGTACTTAATATCTACTACAGACTACATGATATTGTGGTCGGTTATAAAACACTTCAAGTTGCATTTGGAGTTAGTGCATTCTAATCTAAAGATAGAGCCAAAGTCAAAAAATTTCTTGATTGGCATGTTCCAATATATATATATATATATAAACATATAAATTATACATACATACATACATACGTACATACATATATATACTTAAACTTATCAAAATGTTTTCAAAAAAGTGCTCAACTTTGTTAGGAGCATTATATAAAAGTAAAAGAGTATTTAAAGACTTGAATAATTCATTGTTTTATTGCTACAAGCTTGTTTCGTATGGTTGTCAGGGATGGCCACACTCGTCAGGCAAGTTACAATGAACGAATCATTATATGTATATATTATTTACAGTGTATTAGAAAATCTATCAGAAGATATAGTATGAATGGGGATGAATGAAACAACTTGACTGCACCATTACTCCTAGAATCACCAATCTATTGTCAATCAAAAGATGATTTACACTAGTTTCTGTGGATAAATTCATCATCAATCTAACTTTGATCTTGGTTTATCTCTGTAAATGGAAGTGGCCAGATTAACCCCACTTTGGTAGCAATTTCTCCATATCAGTTGGAGGAACTGATAAATAGAATAAAGTCATTTGGATCAAAATGCATTGAAACTGGACAACATTTGATACAAACAGGATAAAATTAAAAACCAAAAATATATTCTAAAATGTTATGGTCTTTCTTAACTTCATCAATAAATTGGTTATTAAATCTGAAACTTATATCTTCTGTACTTGTGATGTGAAATGGCCTACATAAAGAGCTATTCATATATTTAAATAAATATGTTAAATAATTATATATCAGAAGTATTGGAGAAATTATGGAATAGCTTTCCTGATATTTCTTTTATTCCAGCCCCTAACATTTGTGGATCACAGCTGAGGTGCTAGTTAAATTATTCTCTAATGTCTTCCTTGGCTTTCCAAGTATTAAATAGATGTTAAATACATTCACAGTTACAAAAGACACATATGTCCTCTCTTTGTATCTGCATGTCCAGTTAAGGTTGGAGCTCATGCATTAAATCAAAAAATTGTTTTTGATTTATATTATTGATAATACCTTTCAATTCCTTAATGTCTCAAGTATAAAAATCCTATCATTTTATCTAATCTGACATTGCTGATGCTAGTGAGGCCATTGATGAATCGCTGTCACTACTGTCATCGCTAGAGCCATCCATATCATATCCCCCAAAGTCGTAGTCAAAATCAAAATTCAATTCATCATCAGTTGTGTTTAATGTGAAGTCAATGTCAAGTTCAATGTCTTCAAACACATCTTTTATCATAAACATGATTTCTACAGCATGTGACCTCTTGTAGACTGGTGTTAATTCTAACAAATCATCCAAACAAAAAATTGTTTTAAGGTTTTTCAAAATACATTTGATAAGGGCATTGGAAAAACCAGTTGTAGATTCTGATGACATGCATTTCAAATAAGCAGGGCAGTTTGACTCTAGCTGTTTTTGGTAGTCAATCAGTAGTTCCCTGAGTTCTTCCTTCTGTTCCTTACTGACTTTTCTTGTTTTTCTTTCTTGTTCCAGTGATGGACTCACATATGTTGGCATAGCTTCTCGACAACCAGAATCTGTGCATGAACACTGTGCATGGCAAATTACACAGCATTTGTGACCTTTAACATTCACAGTGTCATGTTTGCTTTCACCAAATTCATTTAATAAAATATTTCTGAGGCAATCTTTACTACTTTTAGCATAATTCTTGATAGCTTCACTACACTTATTTAAGTGTCTGCCTGTATAAAAAAGAATAGACTTTGCATCCAATCCATCACGTCCAGCTCTTCCTAATTCTTGAACAAAATCATCCATTTCACGGGGTGGGCCATAATGAATGACCTGTCTGATGTCCTTCACATTTATTCCCATGCCTAATGCTGCCGTAGCAAAAACAACTCTGCAAGTAGCTCCATTCAAGTCAAAAAGAGAGTCTATAACAATTTTTTTGTATTTCTCCAGAGTATTGGAGTGGAACATTCCAATCAAGGAATTCTTTGAAACTGGCTTTGCATCTAAAGGAAAGAACGCACTAACTCCAAGCTGTAACCTGAAGTGTTTATACAACTGACCACAATGTTTTTGAGATTTACAGTAGATAATTGTCTTTGGAGTGTTTATATTTTGATTCTTCAAAATATTTATCAGCCAAATGAAGCAGTCAAGACTTTTATCCACCTTTGCCTTGTAAAGATAAATATTCGGACGGTTTGGGCTTATAACAATTTCATGTGTATTAGGCTTTAGGGCAAGTCCTTCTATTGTCTCTTTTCTTACATCTGCTGTAGCTGTTGCTGTCAGAGCTAACACAGGAGATCCACTGGGAAATAAGGATCGAAGTTCCCTGAGACGCAGAAAACTTTCTCTGAAGGCGATTTTTCTTTCTTTGGCATTTCCTTTACCCCTTTTATTCAAATTAACAAAAAAAATAATCAGATGGTATAATACATTAAAAATAAAACATGATTACACTAATAATAAAATAGTAATACATACATTGCTTCAATTAACTTTCTCTGAAATATTCTACTATTAAAGTGTACATATGACAGATTTTGTTATTTCTAATTTTATTAGCTCATAATGTTAATAATTGGTTTTAAAGATTTTAACTCTAGAAATTGTCCAAAATCTTTTTTCTTACTTTTATTAAATACTTGAAAGCCTAAAAGTTCTATCACAAATTGTGCAGCCAAGACTGGTTTTCCAACCTTGTGAAGACAAAAGGTTTGAAACAAAAACAAAACAAAATGGCAGCAATCGAGCTAGTTGCAAAAGATCACATTCAGTGATCAATGATCAATCACAATTAACTTTGTGCAATTTCAGACCACAAATAGAATAAAATTATCCATGAAGCAATGCTCAAAACAGCACATGTTTCAAAACCAATCTTTTGGTCATGTGATTTATAGCTGTATAATTTCTAAGCCAAAATTTTGAATATCTTAAGCTACAAAAAAGGTTTCAGATGATATCTAGGTCTAAAAACATTTTTTAACATTATATATGTAGGTTATAAAATATGAAATAAAAAAATCTGTCAATACACTTTTATCATTTGCTGAAATAAATGAAGTATGAATAAATCTTACAATAATTTAAGCCTCAAATCTTTTCAGGAAAAACATATTCAAGTTTTGCTAATTTACATACAAGTTTTTACGTTACAATGTTCACTCATGCAAATTTTTGATAAGTGGCCAAGGACATATTATCAGCTAATAATAAATCATGTAATCACTTATAAATAAGAAACAGTAAAATTTTGCTTAGGCTTAATGTTCTTATCTTTTTCAACAATTTGAAGCTGTGATTGTTATTTTGTTCTTATACTGTAATATGCCATATAAACCAAATTACATGATTCCAACACAGTTAGAGACAAAGTACAAAATTTTACTTAATACGGAGAAATGACAATATAATATATTGTACAGCACAGTATTAGTAAGTGCGACTGCCTGCTGCGTTTCACATTTCTTATAAATTTTTTTTTTCTTAAGATTATTCTTAATTTGAGCGACACCGTTCTTATTAAATTTGTTCCTACTAATTATACACCATATCCTAGGTTTGAAACAAGCGATTAATCCTTACCACTTAGGAACAACATGTGCTTCATCTGTAACCAGACCGAATAGATTTTTTTGGTAAAAAGGAGTCATCAACATTTCACGCCACTTCTTGTTAGTAAGTGTTTCTGGGTTCGCAAAAATCACAGAAAACTTTCCACCCTTCATGTCTTCTTCGACACCATCTGCTATACAACACGCAGGGATTTTATACCTCTCCAATTCTTTTATATGCGATTCTATCAAGGCATTTAAAGGACAAACCACAATTATGATGGGATTCCCAGGGTAAGCGAAACCCTTCTCACTCAAGTGAGCGACAACGGCTGGAACGACTTGAAATATTAACGACTTTCCACTGCCGGTGGGTAAAACTGCTAACACATCGCGTCTTTCAATGAAATTCAGTAATGCATCCTCTTGTGCTGGCTTCATCTGCGAAATGTTTTCGAATTGTTTTAGCGCTTTAATTATACCATTTCTATATTCAGTCAGAAAGACTTCCTTTGTAGACGATGCCATTTTTTTTTTCTACAAACCGGTTTTGATACCAGTTATTTTAAACAACCAATCACAATGCTGTTTCATACAGAGTAGGCGTTCTAACCAATAAGATT
>JAOBRB020309743.1:0-11009 GCA_027575285.2 Zoanthus pulchellus | reverse complement strand
GAACAAGTTTGAGAGAATTTCACTTTTAATCTTCAATAGCTTACTTTGTTTGATCAATTCTCATTTTCTCACTGCCGTATGTTATATTTTGTATTCGTTAATGTAAGGAGAAGTTGAGTGTTGATAACTGACTGGGAGTGAAAGGGTTAAGTTTAGCGCTGTTAAATAATTTGGTTGAATTTACATCTCTAGATTCAATACAAAAGTTTTTCAACAGAGCACTGAGGTTTACCTCGGTTTGTTTTGAATTTTTAATTTTTTCTTTCTATTTTTTGTAATTTAAGTTCTATTCATTTGTCTTTTTAAAATGGTCCTTAGTTATACGCTGTATCAACCACAATAAGTTTTATTAAGAAGGGTCAAACTCGTCGTGCCATCAAATAACATCATTGAATGAACATAGACATCAAGGGTGTCGGTTTCGAATCCCTTACTACGACACAACGTGTAAGCAGAGAACTGCTATGTTTCTATACTACAACAGCTCATTACCTTGCTACCCAGCAGTAACCTTAAATTAACAGATCTTTAGTTACTTAGTCGAAATACTTAAAATATAGCGTTCTTATTCTCGCCTCAGGTTCCAAAAGATGTTTTTATACTGGTCTGGATTTTTAATTTGATATTTTGATAGAAATGGTCCAGTGATTTAAACGGTTCCCAGTACTCCTAAACGAAAATCGAATCCCCATTTCGGTGGGTACAAGTGTTTAAAATACAAAAATACTGATGCTATCGACAGATATTTTTCCACTTAATTACCAGTCTTGTGATTTTCTTTTCATTTGTGATTGCTAGGTTTAAGCTAGCCGGGTTCCATGCAACAGCAGGAGTTCTTCTTTTAGGAAGTTTTGTTTCTACTGCGACGATTGTCGGATATTACAAACTGTCTGTGGCCATTGGCGGAGGGGGAAAGTATGTAGAATTCTTATATTTGTAATGTAATTTGTTGTTCTTTTTTAAGCATGATAATTTGACATTGTTTTTCGATTCCACGATTTTGTATTCCGCTCTCTCTTGACAAATGTCATTTGTGTAAATTGATTGACCTCTGTATTCGATGTCCTTGGTTTTATTCTAGAATATTATAACATGACTGGTTTCTTAATCAGTTTGACTGGAACAGCAGTTTGAGTCCTCAATCGAAAATCTTTTTTTTAGTTTAAACATTCTGCTATTATTCCATAATATTCTATTTAACTATGGTAATTTTATTTTGTTTTAGCGGGGTACAAATAAACGCAAAAGCCATTGACCAGTATCAGTCCTATGTATATGTGAAGCCGTACTGTCGTATAGCGCCATATTTGGTTGGTATGGCTCTTGGCTGTCTTTTTCATTACAAGCCGAAAAGAGTATTCGGGAGTTTCTCGACGAAAACGGTACAAAATTGTAGACAGATATTTTTTCAAAGTGTCAGCAGCAGTACTTTATTCTTATATGTTTTGCAGGTTACCAAGAGCTTAAACTTGTTATCTTCATTGCGCAAGTTTAACCTTGATGTTGATATTTCTTATATTGCAATGCAATGCTGAGAACCCTTTAGCGTTTGTGAGCATTCTTTTATAGCCTTACTATTACAAAAGTCGTGCGTAAAATCTTGAAATCGGTATAAATTTAGAAAGAAAGTGTTACCCGAGTTGAATGCAATGTAAATATGACTATCGGACATATCGAGCAAGCAGATGCGAGACGAATGTCCAGCGGGAATGTATAAAAACTTAACCAGTGACCTGCATGTGAGACTTTGTAGCTCTATGGGTAGAGCGTCTGAACGGTAATCAGAAGGTTGCGGGTTCGAATCCTGTCTTTGACTCAGAAAAAAAATTCTGAGCATTCAACTCGAGTAGCACTTTCTTTCTAACATTTGTGTAGTTTGTCTCTCAGATGCAATATCGGCAAATCTTTCAAAAATGAAGCCGTGATTTAATTTTTTTTTCTCTCATATACTCAAGAATGAGATGGCAGTTTTGAGAAGAACCGAAAGAGCAGTGGTGAGAGCAATGTGTGGTGCGATACCGATGGAGAGAAGGAGGACCGAAGACCTAATGGAGATGTTGGGATTGAAGGAAGCAGTGGTTCAGATGGCAAAGGCGAATGGAGTGAGATGGTACGGGCATGTGTTAAGGAGGGATAATGGCCATGTTTTGAAGCAGGCATTGGAGTTTGAGGTAAAGGGAAAGAGGAAGCGAGGACGACCGAGGACGACCGAGGAAGACATGGAGATCGCAGGTGAAGATGGAGAGTAGGAGTGTTGGTTTGAAGAGGGAGGATGCAGTGAATCAAGCGACATGGAGAGTGGAGTGGGAGAGATTGCTGGCAGAGTGGTGTAAATCCGGTCTCCCTCGTTTACGGGGTTAAAACCGGATCAAAGCTGGATTGATGATGATGATAATGATGACTCAACTTGAAGAATTCTCTTTGTATGAAATTTTATCTAAAAACGCGTTTTTCGAAATTTTAACTTCCAAAACGAAATATCTTTTTATAAACCTACTTCTTTCGTTAATACCAAGAACCCGCCTCATAGTTTGGTCCTGATTATATGCGCTCCCTATTTACTGAACGTGGTAGCGCATCAAATTACTCCGCTCTGAGAGACTGGCAGCAAACTTGCTATTCCTAAGCCCCGCACAAACTTTCTTAAAAACAGCTTTAGCTACAGAAGTGCAGTGCTTTGTAATAGCCTTCCAGTCGGGTTGCGGCAGGCTGACTCGCTTAATAGTTTTAAAAGGGGCTGCTGTAGCTACGTATGATTTTGGCACAGCTCTTTTGAAAAGCAGGCACGGTAGCATTAACAATTAGGCAAGGATGTTTTTTATATATTTCATTTAGATGGGATATATAGAATATTGTTTCGGTTATACTTTTACATTTGTATTTTTCTATGTATTTTTTGAAATCCTGAAGAGACATGCGTGGGTTTGTTTTTGTTAGAGTTTCCTGCAGTGGAAATCAACTGACAGCCTGTTTTACTTTGCAGGGCGTTGCAATCATTGTTGGCTGGATTTTGGCAATAACCTTTGCTCTTTCTACACTTTATGGAAAATACGGAAGTTTCAAAGAGCACCCGCGTCCATTTACCTTAAGTGAGAGCATCATTTACGAAGCGTTTAGTCGCTTTGCTTGGGCCGTTGCTCTAGCTTGGGTGATATTTGTTTGTCACAGGGGTTATGGAGGTACGTGTATATTTCTGTGGCGCTTACGCACATTACAAATGGGATGTGTCATTATTGATAAGATTGATATTTTTTGTAAAGTGAGTTACAGGCTTAAGTAATTTCTTTGAGTGTGATAAAACACGAGGAGCATTTCGGAACACGGCGAAATTCTTAAAAAGGTTAACGGCATTATAATAGATTCTCCTCCCCTAAACAATAGAAATTGCTTTTTAATATTTTTAGTTTGCGTGGATTCCTACATTTAATGAGAACATACTGATTTTTTTTATCTTTGCAGGACTGGTTAACAAGTTTCTGTCTGCTTCCTATTGGATACCGCTGAGCCGCTTGACTTACAGCGCATATCTTCTCCATCCCATAGTACTTTTTGTGTTCTTTAATTCTTTTGAGACCGCAATAGCCTATTCTGATGTTCACATCGTAAGTAGAAATTTTACTTTCAGTATTACTATTACAATATAACCTATTCACTAAAACCAAAGGCCTTTTTCTAATTATCTTAACTTTCGACAACTTCAGTTTTGGAATGTTTTTGAAATTTTATTTAAATGAAACAACATCAGTGATTAAAAAGATATGAACCCGAAAATAGTATGCGAAACCAAGTTTCAATGTTTTTTGAGTGTTCTACTATATGTCATACTCATAGCTTTTTCAATAATTGTTTGGTTACACTCAAACGATGCTGTTATTGATTATTAAGGAAATTGAAGTCATACGCATTCCAATTCCGTTTGAAATTCATCGTGGTGCTGCAGCCATCGGTTTATAAAACCATAGTTGCTCTTGCACCTATCGAAAGTGTTTTAGTGGTATTCTTGAAATAAGATCCTAAGTTGTTAACCTCACTTTTAATACAACTTTCACAACTGATCAGTCCTCTACCAATAACTTATTTACCTCACTTCGAGGATGTAAGGCCCCATTCATGGTCATTGACTTTCAAATCTTTCGGTCTAAGTTCTTCATCTCCTCGTTGGTCCAACTAAATATGCCTGCCCCATACCTCAATAAAGCCACAGCCCAGATGGTTATTGCTGTAATCTCATTAGGACCATGGAGTTTGGATTTAAGTACTAACTTCACTCTTCGGATGAACTCTTTCCTAAATTGATCTTTTGTTTCTTTCTCCTTGATCTTATACAGTTCGACAATTCCCAAATATGTATAACCATTGTCCTCCACCTCCCTCATTACCATCGATCCATCAGGATGGATGGACCCTTCCATCAGTTTCCTTCTTCTTACGATCAGAACTCCACATTTTTTGAAGCCAAACTCCATCCCCATGTTTGTGCTGAATGTATGGACGGTTTTTATAAGAGAATCAATCTAGTTATTATCATTGCCAAAAAGATTTAAATCTTCCATAAACAACAGCAACAATAAACAACTCTTCATTACCCCATTCATTGCAGGCTTTTGTTTTCCTCAAAATCAACGTCAGTGGTTTGCGGCCAGCTAAGAAGGCGAACGAAAAATGTTTTGCTCCTTTAAATGACTTAATTATTTGCCTTATACCTGCAGTAAAACATAATCAAGAAGATAACATATATTGTAATTCGCGAATGGGAAGTGATTTTAATGTAACATTTGCATCGAAATAGCCAATACGCGAGGGCTTAGTTCGAGCAAGAGGTCTCAAAAATGATGTGTTTCAACATAACTCCGGGAGAAGCAACACTATGATGAAGCTCCTCATTTCGATGTTATTATGTGTGGGGATATACAGTTAAACCCAGGTCCTCAGTACAAATATCCATGTGGCATCTGTGGAAAACCAGTCAAAATAAACCAACAAGGAATACAGTGCGATTTCTGTGACATTTGGCATCATATTCGCTGCATGAATATGGACAAGATCGCCTACGAAGCTTTAGCAAATTCTTCCTGTGTTTGGGGATGTAACAAGTGTGGCATGCCAAACTATTCCATCTCTCTTCTGAATCAGTCATACTCTGATAATGAACACTCAAATATGTTCTCATCTTTAAATACTGACAACCTTTCTTTCTGGACCTCAACTCTCCTCCACGCCAAAGAGATAAATAAAGTAAGGCCAGCTGCACGTAAATAGATCACCTGGTACAAATTCCATCATAACTTCTAACCATATGTCAGATTTCCCAAGCTTCCGTAAACAGGATCAAATACGAGTATGTAACATTAATTTCTGTATCCTCATAAGCCATAATATACAACTACAACTTCATCAAGTAATTAGGACATATAAACCTGATGTGATACTAGGAAGTGAGACAAACCTTAAAGAGGAAATGAATAGTAATGATATATTCGCTAAGGAATTCCTTCATTCTTCTCCAAACGGTAAGGACAGAGCTTTTGTTGGAAGGGGTGGAGTTCCTATAGCTATTTACAATGATATTATCTTAGTAGAGCAATCAATGACTGCTGACTGCGAGATTGAATGGACCAAAATCTCTCACAAAAAGAGTGATATCATGTTTGGTGTTTTTTATCGCCAGCCTATATCTCCCATTGAAACTATTGAACAACTTGAATTTGTTAATAAACAACCTTAAAGAGCTTAAAGTGTTAAATAGCAAACATGTCCTACTTGGAGGTGATTTCAATCTACCAGATGTAAATTGGTGTATGGATCCATTAGAAGAAATCCCCAATATGCAAGTGAGATTAGTGAAAAAATGTTGGGTGTCATGGATGAATATGTTTTTACAAAGTAGTACAGTAACCTACCTGTCATAATAACATACTAGACCTGGTGTTTACGACCCACACAGATCTCATTGAAGGTATGTACGTTGTCCCAGGTATGAGTGGCCGTAGTGCAGTCATTTGTCACTTTAATTTTAATTTAAAACCAAGCCCCCTTTAAATCCACCAAGATCTGTCTACTTATATAAACAAGCAAATATGAGAGGTCTGCAAAAACAATTAAGGAATTAATATACATCATTTCAGGGGTCAGGTCCTTCAACAAAATCAGTAGAAGAAAACTGGACTCAATTCAAAACCATACTCTTTGATACCATCAAGAAACACATCCCCCAAAAAACTCTTAACAAATAAAGGTCTACTCCATGGTTTAATTCACACATTAAACATCTTATTCGCCAAAACAGAGACACTACAATGCTGCTAGACATAGCAATAGCGAACAAGATTGGCGCAAATATAAAAATCTTCGAAAATTGATACATAATGAAATGCGAAAAGCTCACCAATGCTACATCAATAATCTTTTACACATTGGTGATGATATTATTGATGAGAACACCAAACCCATCATAACTAAACGCTTCTGGCATAACATTAAAGCTAAACGTAAAAACTTTTGGAATCCCTATTCCTAAAAACGATGGGAAGGAAATCACTGATCCAAAACAGAAAGCCAGATATTTTTAATAAACAGTACAACAGTGTATTTACGGATAAAAACCCTATAATACCAACTTTAGGTTACTGTGATATTCCAAACATGCCAAGTGTTATAATTGACTCTGATGGTGTTACTAAACTACTCCAATGAATCAATCCGTCCAAAGCAACAGGACCAGACTTGATTCCAATGCGTGTCCTTAAAGAAGTTGCATCAGTCATCGCACCCTACTTACGTTTTATTTTCCAACAATCAATCGACACTGGGTCTGTCGCAGCAGACTGAAAACATGCAAATATCATAGCAGTATACAAGATTGGCTTAAGAACAGAAGCGTGTAATTACCGACCTGTTTCTTTAACATCTGTACCGTGTAAGTTACTAGAACGTATTATATTTCAAGATATCATAACACACTTGGATGCACATAATATTTTAGTTGAACATCAACATGACTTCAGGAGAAATCGTTCATGCGAGACTTAACTTATTAATACAGTAGAACACTTGGCACTCACAATTAACTACAGAAACCAAACCGACCTCTTGATACTAGACTTTTCAAAGGTTTTTGACACTGTGGCACACAAGCGTTTACTCCTGAAACTTGAATATTACGGCATCTGTGGCCACCATCTAAACTGGATGCAATCACGGCAGGTTGTACTTAAAGGTAAATATAGTGAGAAATCAAATGTGAAATCAGGAGTCCCGCAAGGAACAGTCTTAGGGCCCCTCTGTTTTTTTACTCTACATTAATGACATGGGCGATAACATTTCATCAAATTTGAAACTTTTTGCTGATGACACCCTACTGTATGCCTTTGTCCATAATTCAAGTGATGCTCTTCAACTTCAACGTGATCTAGACAGCCTTGTAAACTGTGCAGAGGTGTGGCAAATGAACGTTTACCCCTCTAGATGTTATGTTCTCCGGATTTTCAAGATCAAGAATCCTGTTATATATCATTACACTATGCTATGTCAAACATTTAAAGCTGTTGATCATCAAACCTATCTTGATACTACTATCTTAGAAAAACGTAATTGGAAAACCCATGTCCTGGATGTAAAGGAGAAAGCAAATAGGACTCTGGGCTGCATGAAAAGGAATCTCTACTCGTGTCCAAAAAGAGTTAAAGCAAAAGCATACACCACTCTAGTAAGACCTATCTTAGAATATGGTAGTTTTGCATAGGATCCCTACAGGGTGTACCAAAAGAACTGTCTTGTACAAGTACAACGACGCGCTGCGCGTTTTGTTACTAAAACATATTCAAGGATGTGTTACACAAGCATTAAACCATTAAATTGGCCAACGTTGGAGCATAGAAGGAAAGTAAACAGACTAACATTAATGTTCAGAACACTACACGGCCAAACAGCAATCACAATACCACCTTATAAAACATCAAACTGTAACAATGAAGTTTATTCCAGTACAAACATCTTGTGATGAGTATTAATACAGTTTCTGGCTTAGAACTATAAATGAATGGAACAATTTACTTTCAAATATTGTAAATATGACCTCAATAAGTAATCAATAATAGCATCTTAATTTGTAACTATCAAATTTTATTTATTTTGTTACTGCTATACTATAATTACTCATACCTTTGTTGCACATTTAGTTACTTACTTTATTTTCGCACATTGCACTGAAATTTGCTTAATGTCCTTAAACAATTTTGCAAATTAATTATGTAGATGTAGATGTAGTGGCACCATACATAATAAAAACAAAAGAGCTGACAAGCTTTCACTTTGAAAGATACCACGTCTGATGGGTACGTCCCTGGACTTTCTCCCATTGATGTCAATTCAACCTTCCATTTTGACGTTTTATTTCTAATAAACTGCAATGCCAATCATATCCAGACATTCGAGAATGCTATGTGGTATCATACATGCTTTTCTATAATCTATTCATGTTATAGATAGGTTGGTACGCCTTCTTTTGCAATCTCTAAGAATAGCTTTATCAATAAGAAGTTGGTCCATAGTTCCCCTACTTCCTTTCCACAATCCTTTCTGTTCATCAGGTAAGATCTTTTTCTTTTCCAAAAACAGCTACATACTTTCAGCAATCATTCCGGTTAACAACTTCCACATTAAGTACAAACATGAGATATGTCTATAATTATCAACTTCATTACCCTTAGTTCTGTCCTTTTGGCACAACACTGTTTTACCGTAGGTCATCCACTCAGGTAAACTAACAACCCCATTACCCTTAGTTCTGTCCTTTTGGCACAACACTGTTTTACCGTAGGTCATCCACTCAGGCAAACTAACAACCCCATTACCCTTAGTTCTGTCCTTTTGGCACAACACTGTCTTACCGTAGGTCATCCACTCAGGTAAACTAACAACCCCATTACCCTTAATTCTGTCCTTTTGGCACAACACTGTCTTACCGTAGGTCATCCACTCAGGTAAACTAACAACCCCATTAACAGTATCATTTAACTGATCTGTGGTCCTACTATGTAGCGAGTCAAATTTCTTCAACCAGAAATTTTGGACACCATCTTTTCCCGGTGACTTCCAATTAGGGATATTTTTAACTTGCGTTTTAACCATCTCCCGCCTTATATAAAAAGTCTCTTTCAACTTAAGATGCATGAAGCCACTCAGCACCGTTTTAGTATTCGTTTTGAACATCTCAAACATTGTTACAATATTTCATAGATTCCTCTGCATCAGGTATCTCTATTGCTCCTCTAACTTCTTCATTCCATTCCCGAAAGACTCTCTTTTGATCAACTTGGAAGAGGCGATTATGCCTGTACTGAGAGTTATCCTTTGTTCATACCTTTTTATCTTAGCACTTATTGCAAGTAGTCGTCCTCAATTTCACCTGTGACTTCAATTCATCTCTTTTACTCCTTTCCAAGATGTTAATATCTTTTCTCAGGCATTTAATGCATCTCCCCTTTAATCCTTCTTTTCCAACAGGATTCGATTTTTTCACCAACTCTGGCCTTTTTTAAACCATGTTGTTGTGCAATACAAGCTGCTCAGCCCTTCAAAGTCAAGTTTCTCGTATCGGTTATGCTGTTTTGGTGAACTTCATTAAGCTACTTACCTTTTGTGCTGCATGTTCTATTTTTTATTTATCAACCTTTTTAAAATGAATACTATCAACAGATGCATTCTACTTCGCCATTCTCTTTATTTGGCTAATGATGGTTTTCTCCTCTTCTGACAAATCAACATCAGGATCTATATCCTCTATCCAAATATCACCTGCAAATTCAAGATGATGTTCTGAAAAAGCAGTGTCAACGTTGACAAAATCCTGTTCTTCATCATGTTCTAGATTTTCAACACAATATTTATTACACCCTCCACTTTATTGGCTGAAGTTCTAACTCACTTGATTACATATCCTTTGTTCCGCCGACTCAAAAAATCCATGTTCTTTCCATTCTCTGAACATTCTTTGTCTGTATCCACTCACAGGAACATCATTCTCATTGAAAGATCTACTCATATATAGAAATACTCCATCACAACTAAATTCACTTGCTTGTTCAATTTTATCCGAGCAGTAGTCCTCGCTGCTGGGCCGTGGAACACCCATAACAAGGATAGAGGTGCCTCAATCACCTCTATATAACATTGGTTTTTCACTTTTCAGGTTACATACATACATAAATACATTTATTTATACACGGTGAAAATCATCAGTACAACATCAAAACATTTATAAAAATGGTAACATGCTACTGTTTTCCATGATTGCCGTGTGAATCTGGTATCGATAGAGAATTACTGATTTCTTTTTTGAATTTCCCCAGTGAATTTGCACATCTCAATTCAACTGGGAGGCTATTCCACAGTTTGGCCCCGCTAGAACTAAAACACCGCTTGCGGTAGTTTGTTTTCGGCATCGGTAGTGCCAACTTTTGTTTTCATTGTTTCTAAGGGTATAATGTGAGTCACAGGAAACAAACAGGTCCCGTACATATTAATAGGAGGGGAAAAGATCATAGAGTGTTTTATACATTGTAATAGCTAGGTGTTTGGTTCTTCTAGTGGACACATCCTTTATTATATTCATTTACTATATTATTAATATTATTATTGTTATTATTATTTCGTTACTAGTTCATTTCCTTAAGAATAACCGATTGAAATCTTTATAAACAAACAAAGTGCTCTGGTTGGCTGGCTTGTTTAGTCGATATGGTTATTAAGGCAAACGACACCTATCGTGTTCTTAACAGAACTATATCTATACAATAGATAACATTTATAATTCAAGGTGAATAAAGTCCTTCTGAACTACCCGTCTTTATGCTGCATCTCTAACCATAGCCATATAGTATTAGAAAATCGTAGCTGTCGTGGCTAAACAGTGCTCGATACACATGCGTGTAAAGCTGTAAACAACGTTATTAATTACTATAAAAGAACACACATGATTCCCTGCGACTCTGAGTTTCGTGCGTTAAGCA
>JAOBRB020309632.1:629-11010 GCA_027575285.2 Zoanthus pulchellus | reverse complement strand
TTCGTTACAGAAGTTACAGAAGTTATTTATTGTTTATAATAAACACCAGTGCCAAGATTATTTAGAAATTATTATTGGTATATTAAAGCAATTAGATCTCGAAGACAAATGGAAAATACAAGTCAATAGATAAATGTATTAGAAATGCGTTCGGTGTGTAAATACATTTAACATATAAAATTATAGCCATTGGTTGGAATCGAACCCCACATCTTCGGTTTACTAGTCCGACGCGTGAACCACTACACCACAAAGACCAACCACGGTGGTAACGCAGTCGGACAATGTTATGTAGATGTGGGGTTCGATTCCCACCAAGGGCTATACATATATGTTATTTTTATCTACACACCGAACGCATTTCTAATACATTTATCTACACTTAATACCATATATGCGTACCTAAAATTTACGGAGTTTAACTTCAAATAGAGAAATAAATCACCCTGGGAACCCCTACAGTTACCATCTACATAACATTGTCCGGCTGCGTTACCAGCACGGTTGGTCCTTGTGGTATAGTGGTTAACACATCGGACTGGTAAACCGAAAATGTGGGGTTCGATTCCCACCAAGGGATATGCCTATGTATGTTATTTTTCTCTTATTTCTTTCAATACAAGTCAATAGCCCGCCTATGAGGCTATATGCCCAATATGCCGAATGCGAATATAATAAGAAATTCATACTCATAGTCCATGAAATCTTGTCGTTTTAGTTTAAAGTTACTGACTGGTCCAAAAAATATGTGCAAATTAAGTTCTCGTTAATGTCTTCTGATAATATTTCAAAACATGGTTTATTACTATTTTCATCGGCCATATTTTCGTTACTAGTAAACTTCTTGTAGAGTAGCCAATCAGAATGCAGGATGCATTTCAGCCCGTTAGTAGGTTTATACTATTTAAAATAATATTGTTACTAAGCATACCTTGAATTACTGCGCAATTCCTTTGCGTAGAACTGTGTTTTGGCTGAACCTGTTAATGGAAAAGTCAAAGATTAATCGATTACTAAGAGTAGATTAATGCATATTATAGCGTATAAAGGTTTTATGAGGATGGCTCCAAAGATATGTCTAAAGTTTGGAATAAGGATATATCTGCAGCACAGATTCCTGTGCAAAAATTATCTTGTTAAACTGATAAACCAAACAATGAAATCTCATAGATGAGATACCTTTGCTCAGAACACAAAATATTTTATTTTAATGAAAAAGTTTTAGCTTTAAAAAACCTTACCACAATTCTCGCTGGTTTAAGTTTAATACGTACAGGTATTTACCACCCAAAAGATAAAAGATATATAACAGTAAACAATTTGCTGAAAACAAAAAAAAACGATGATATCTTTACTCTATTTTCAACGTCACAATGAAATCATGTGTTATAAAGCTATTTTCCTTTGTGTGGTGAATTACAGAATGACCTTAAAATCATTTAAAAGAAGAGTTTTATTAAAAAAACAGCAACTTAGGTTTAAAAAGGTTATATCATTTTATTCGAATGTTCACAAAGTTATTCAACTTAAAATTTAACAACGTAGAGGAAATATAAGTTCGCAATTTCACTTTTAGGACGAGCCTTTGCAAACTTGCTCCTTTGACGTTATCGAGTGCTAAAACAACTGCTGTTCGTTTGAACATACAACGTTTTGTAATGTATATAATGCAAAGTACAAATCATGAATGTTGTTACATGGAGTTACTGAAGGAAAGATTTCTTGAATTCATTTGATATTCTTGTGCTTCATGAGTGAGTTTGGGTGGAATGTTTTGAAAAATCTCAAAATTGTTATTGAGACTGATTTTTTGTTGTGTATAGTCTAGATTTAGCTTCTATTTTTAAGAACTTAAAATGTTTTTAGCTGGAGTCCGTATGTTACATACGAACCTATCTAGAATGTTTTGCGGTGAATTTAATTATTAAATGAATAGTGTAAGTGTCTAAACTTTAATGATATAGAATTGATTACAAAAAAATGTAATTAAAAACTGTGCTCGCGTATCTATCAAAACCCTGTATGACATTGGAAGCAACTTTGTCACACGAATTAAGTAGTAATTCATTTAAATAATTTATTCTTTTTTTAAATTTATTATAAATGTTGCTTAATAAACACATAGCGGATTAGAAATTAGATCCTGTTTTACCTTGTTTCCTCCTGGATTCGTACTTTTTCCATCAAAGCATTCCGTTTGACAACGACCACAATAACTCGATGTGTTAGTCTTCGACTTTGAGGACGTTCCTTGTGAATTACTGAATGCATTACCGTCTGTTGACCGCTTTATTCGAATTCCTTTTTCTCTAATGGTTTCACTCTTCCATCTTTTAGAAAGTCCATCCAACGATGCTTTTTGATCTGTTTTCTTTTGCTGTTCTAGATATCTTTCTTTTACAGACGCCATTTTGACATCGTGAAGGATGACTCTTGCCTGTTGATCCTTTTGCAAGATTTCTATTTTCTCCTGAAGATAAGTAAGATGTTCCTGCTGATACACAACTGTACAGATGACGACAAGGAGGACGATTGAGTTTAAAGTTGTGGCTGATTTCATCAGAAGTAGCTTTTGAGGTTTCCTCTCCATTTTGAGCGTGTAATGAAATACCGCAATAATTGCGTGTTTTGATGTACAAATGCTTAGAGCATTTGGCGTGTTTGAGCTTAAATTTCAATGGCTGACCCTGACATGCAGGGCAGAAAATATATACTGTGTCCACAAAAATCAAAATATAGCTTCTGGCTCATCGCCAAAACATTAATCATATCAAATCTCACCATGCCAAGTAACTACTTAGTTAGGCAATCAAGTATGAAATTACTACAGTAATGTGTTTTTACTAATCATTTACAACAATATTATCATAGGAAATTACTATAATTGTATTTTCATACAAAAACACGATTTATATTATATTTTACATTAATCTTCATGATTACCTCCGAAAGAAAACGGTTTTCTTACCAATTCAGCACTTATCGTAAGAAATTTTAGTTTTCCCACACCAGTTAAGATTCTAAAAATCGTTTTGATATGTATGTATTGAGTTCGAATGCGGCGACACTTTTTTTATAAATCCTTTTTTCAGTTTTCCTGATAGGAAAAGTCAAACGCTGGTTCATGAACTTATCGTATTTCAATTTCTGTGCATAGCTATAGCTGCTTAATGGTTATCTACTGAAAACGAAATGTCCAATTTTCAAAAAATAGTGTTTTACAAAGAAGTTCAAAACTTTTGATAAACATACATTTTCTTTTTTTATTTGCGATTAATAAAGGAATTGATGGTTTAATTGCCGTATTATCCATAATATTTTTAAAAATATTGGTAGTTCCTTTTTAAGGACTTGTTAGTCAACTGAAACATAAGGAGATATACACAACCAGCAAAATACTAAAAACTTTCTCACTGATTTCTTAATGTTTTCTTTCATCACGATATCAGATACAAAAATACCTCAACAAAGGTTGAGGTCAAGGACAAGTGACAGATCAGACAAGAGTTGTCTGTTTTGTTTTCTAAGGTTTTGCCAACGAGGCAGCCAAGCAAATTGAAGATACTAGGCTAGCGAATCGTCATCATCATAGCCCTGGCTGTGTGATGATAAAGCTGATTATATTCATGCTATCCTAAATGTACAGATTTTTTGAGTAAGAAATGAAAAAGAGAAAGGTCAGGGGTGGATTGATTAGAGATATCTTACTTTGACATGATGTTATATAAACTCTTTTTTTTGGCCATCGAAGTTTTATCAAAAACCTGAGAACACAAATCGCGGATATAAACATTTTCAGTTTGGTTTTGATATGTTGATGAGACCGTCAGTTTGATTCAGATACGTCGATGACACATTCATTTGTTTGATTCAAAAGATATCGCTTTAAATTTTCTCAGTACCTTAATAGCTGCTATAAGAACATACAACTTACTCTCGAGTTTGAAGAAAACAAAGAAATTCCTTTGTTAAATGTGCTTATTAAACGTACTACATGGCAATACCTTCACAACATTGGTTTACAGAAAAAGGACGTTCACTGGACTCTTCACTAAGTGGGACTCTTTCACTCCCCACAAATACAAAGTTAATCTAATTCGAACAGTCACTTATCGTTGTTTCCAGATATGTTCTTCGCCATCATTACTACAGTTTATTCTTGATGACTTAAGAAAACGTCTTATGCAAAATGATTACCCTAAAGGAACAATAAACTTCAACATCAACGATGTTTTGAGTAAGAATAGGAACAAAATTGTAGTTTCAGCCGTTCCTAAGAAAAAGTCATTTATTGTTTTGTCTCAGTTTTGGTTCACAATCCACCTTTATCACTAAACATAGTTTTTACTCTGCTGTTGACCTCAAGGTAATCTTTCAAAACACTCGGAGAATTAAGTCTTTTTTTCCCTACAAGGACCGCTTCAATCGGTCTCAAATGTTGAAAGTAATACACAAAGCTAGCTGTTGGGATTGCAACGACTCGAATAATTGAAAAACAAAACAAAGATTGCACGATCGTTAAAAAGATCATTTTAAGGCTTTAACAAATAGATATCTTCACTCTGCAATTACTGAACATACATATATACCACCGGACACAACATCAAGTGGGACAATTTTGATATAATTACAACCGGAAAGACTGATTTTCCTTGTAGAATAAAAGAAAACTTAAACCAAAAACTTAAGCCGGCCATGAATTAAAACGCGGCCAGTGAGAAGTTGTTACTATATTAGTAACAATCAAACACTGTCGTTTCTTTCTTTTTATTGCCATTGGTTGTATTAATTAATTTAGTACCCAGTTCTCCCTATTTCTTTTATAAGAACTACTTTTTTTTAAAATTAACGGCCACTTTTGAAAATGTTTGTCGAGTAGCAAACGAAACGTCAAGTAAAAATGCGCATGAAAATGTTTATATCCGCTATTTGTGTTCTGTTTTTGACATAATGTGTTAATCAAGTTTTCTATTAACATAAAATATGACTTAAAAAGCAAAGACACGTCATAATAGATGTATATATGCTTTCCTCTTCACGCTTTCGACAAAATTTATGAGAACTTTGAAAATGTGATTGAAATATGCTCAAAGAGTCAAAGTTTATGGTAACAAAGGTTTTTGCAGAATTACAAGAAATGGAAAAGATATCCTTCAAATAAGTGGTAGCAAACTACACAATTTGTCAACAAAACATGCGCAATAAAATTCTACAAAAATTCATGAAATATCAGCTTTTGACTCCAAATGTTGTTCTAGTTATTCCATCAAATGCCCTTGGGAGCGGGGCTGAATCCCCCCAGAGAGCCAGATAGGATATATTTCGATCTGATTTTCATCGTCTTTTTTATTTAAAATCACTGAATTGTTTTAATTTGTCCTTTTTAGTGCATGGAGTTGCCAAAATTACTTTTAGGAACGTATTTTAAGTTTTGCCAATTTTTAACATTACGTGTCAAAGGTCGAATTACAAATCTTAAAAGGAAAACGAAATCTAAAGAAAAATAAAAATAAACTCCGAAATCAATGTTTGTGACAAGAAAACTAATCAAACTACACTTACGTCTGACGTCTCTCCAGTGATTCTAATAAAAGATAAACATAAAGTTAACTTGAACTTCCAGAATTGAACTCCTTATTGCTCCGACAGCGAATAGAGATAGAATGAACCACACGTGCAACGTAAAGCGTGAAAAAGAAACTTAATTAATATTGTGCAATTTGATACATATAGGAACGTCATACTCCTTGCCCAAGGGTACACACCCTTGATACAAACTGTTCAGTTACTCAATGTCCGATTTAAAGTTCAAGAGCTGTCTGCTGGGATAAACAGGACTAGCTCGCAGACGGGTCGTTGAAAGAATTTTGTCTGTCCTCCCTCGTGTGCAGTGACCTTTGCCTTTCTTATTTGACCGTCATCGCTCGCGAATACTTCCGCTACTCTTGCCATCAGCCAGTGGTTGCGATGAGCGTTGTCTTCTTTCAACAGAAAGATGTCACCAACGGTTAAATTACGGCATTTTTCATTCCATTTCTTTTTAATCTGCAGATTCTGAAGGTATTCGCGGCGCCAACGTGTCCAAAACTGCTCTGCTAGATACTGGACTTTTCTCCATCGCTTGGGCGCGTAACGGTCTTGGGGAGTAAAGTTTCCCGGGAGTGGTCCGAGTGGACGTGTTTTCATGGTTAGCAACATGGATGGCGACAACGGTTGCGGCTCGTCGATGTCCGACGGTATTGCTGCTATTGGCCTTGCGTTGATAATTGCTGATACCTCGGACAGCAAAGTGACAAGGAGCTCGTGGGTCAGCTGTCGTGGTCCAAGTTCTAGCAGCATGGCATCGAGAACGCGGCGGATAGTGCAATCCTGGCGTTCCCAGGAGCCACCAAAGTGTGAGGCATGCGGTGGGTTAAATATCCACTTACAACTGTGTTTGGATAAGTACCTCTCTAACGATGCTTGCTCCATTTCTTTTAGTGCTTCGTCTAGTTCAGACTTTCCGCCGATAAAATTTGTTCCATGGTCGCAGCGAAGTAAGGCCACGGGCCCTCTAAGAGCTAAGAAGCGTCTCAGGGCGCACAGAAATGAAGCTGAGTCCAAAGTCTCCAGGACTTCTATGTGGACTGCTCTGCTCGACATGCATGTAAACACTAATCCCCATCTTTTGGAGTTCGCAGCTCCTCCACGTGTTCGCCTGGTCTGGATGGTCTATGGTCCGAATACGTCAAAGCCTACGTTAGTGAAAGGCCATTAGTTGTTCTGTCATTTTCCCCCTGAGTTTTCTGCAGGTAACGCATTTCCCTACAAGTTTTGCCACAATAGAGTATCCGCCAATTAGCCAGTACCCGGCATTTCGTGTGGCACCGTGTGTTATTAGTCGTCCTTGGTGATGGAGGTCTTTGTGGTAGTGTCGAGCAGTGAGCTTTGAGACATGATGCTCTTTTGAAAGGATGACAAGATGTTTCTCGTTATGCTTTAGGTTTGCCCTGCGTAAACGACCTCCAACTATTAAATTGCCGTTTGCATCCTTAAAGGGATCGAGTCGGTAAAGCGGCGAGTTTCGAATTGCTTTGTTCTTTGCTTGGACTTTACTTTGGTTCCCTTCTACTTTCTCAGTAGCGGGAATTGCTTTCAGCTTCATTGCGAAGGCGTCTTGTTGTGCGGTCTTGATGATTATTTTGGCAGTCAGAGTGAGATCATGTATGGAATAGTTTAGCAACGTAGGTTGTTGCTCTACCTTTTTGTCATCCTTCTTTCGTTTAAACGCTTTGATTGTTTTTATCAACCTTGCGATTGCGTTGACAAATGATGACCAAGTAGAAAATTTCTTAAAACGTTCTGCTCCAAGTCCGCTAACCTTCTTATTGCTGACTATCGCTGTGCGCACTATTGGTTCTTTGCACACCTCGGGGTCATCGTCGCTTAGCGGTTTCAAATGTTCCTTGGGCTCTCTGAGGCTCTCTGAGGCTTTGACGAAAGTGGGGACCCTTGAGGCAGTCAGATTCCATGAGGTCTTTTGCTTGGACGCCTCGCGTTGCAAGGTCGGCAGGGTTGCTGCTGCTTGGAACATACTTCCTTAGGCTTGGCTCGGAGATTTTATGTATAATTTGTACGCGGTTCGCTACGTATACCTAGAAACGTCGGTTTGGGTTGGAGATGTATCCTAACACCACTTTAGAGTCGGTGTAGAACGTCACTTTTTCAATCTCGCAATCTATTTCGTTCGTGATTTTATCTACTGCTTGGGCTGCAAGTACTGCTACGCAAAGCTCCAGCCGAGGAATGCTCGTTATTTGTAACGGGGCGACTCTGGATTGGCCAAATAATAGTGTGACTGTAACACAGTTTATTGTGTTTACTGATTTGAGGTAGACTGCAACGCCGATGGCGTCTTGGCTTGCATCTGAAAACGCGTGAATCTCTCGGTGTTTCACTTCTCCGAAACCTTGAGGATGGTAGCATCTTGGTACGTCAACATTTGTTAGGTCGTTCAGTGAGTCTCGCCAGCGTGACATCAGGTTCTCTGGAAGAGGATCGTCCCACCCCAAAGGGATGCTGCTAGTTTGTCCCTTTCCCAGAATTACTAGTTTCCGCAGGAGAAGTCTTCCCTCCAACATGACGGGTGCGGCAATTCTAATTGGATCGAACAAGGAGTTAATTACGGAAAGGACGCCTCTGCGAGTAAATGGCTTATCCGGGAGGGATATTTTAAAGGTTAAGGTGTTGCTCTTTAAATTCCAGTATACGCCTAGTGAACGTTGCGCAGGGAGGTTGTCTTTGCCTAAGTCTAGGTCGCGTAGATCTTTTGCTCTGTCTTCATGTGGGAATGCTGACATTACTTCTACCGAGTTTGAAGCAATCTTATGTAACCTGAGTTTTGCCGTCGCAAGGGCGTGCTGTGTTCTAGTAACGAGGCTCACTGCTTGGTTTGCATCTGGTAGCGATATGAGACCATCGTTTACGTAGAAATTTCTTGTAAAAAAACGCCTTTACGTCTAGGCTAGTTTCCTCCTCGCCGTGATTTACGGTCGCTCGTAAACCGAAAGTAGTAACGGCTGGGCTTGGGCTGTTACCAAACAGATGGACAACCATGCGGTAGTCTACAATTTCCTTCTCTAGGTCGTTATCTTGAAACCACAGAAACCGCAGGAAGTTCCTATGCTTTGGTCAGACATGGAAAGAGTGAAACATTTGTTCTACGTCGCACATGACAGCGACTTCTTCCCGGCGAAAGCGAAGTAGCACTCCAAGGTCACAAGGGGTAATTAAGATAAATCTAACATGTCGGGTATTTAAATCTGGTCGTTTTATTTGTTGTTTTAATAAAAAATCTGAAGAAACGCTTCCGTTTAGACAAGACAGACTAGGACACAGTGTAGCATCCATAGCACCAATGAGTGTGGTTAATTTACATCTCTAAAATATGTACAATCCTGGATACCACATCGCAAGGCAGCAAAAATTACTCAATACAAACCACTGTTACATATTAACAAAAAGTAAAGAACGAAGAGATTCTAAACATTTTTTACCCTTGAAAATGCCAAAGCAGTTTTACAATATAATATCTAGCGTACTAATTCTAATGCTGGTTTCCAGCTATATATCTTTATCGATCTAGGTTCTCTGTGGACCCTTTCGCTCCCAATCAGTTATCAACACTAAACTTCTCCTTACATAATAAATACGAAATTAAACATTAGGTAATAAGAAAATGAGAATTGACCAAGTAAAGAAACTATTGATGAATAAAAGTGAAATTCTCTCAAACTTGTTCAATGAAAAGTTTTGCCTGGGCTCAAGTTGGGAGAATTTAATAGTTCAACTGGGAGAGAAAGGTTTAAGGTGTCCCACAACTGCATTCACATTATTTCTTCAATCTTTAATTTACAAGGTCCTCAACTAGCTCCACAACCTTTCTCTTAAAGCAGCAACTGATGGCTTCCCAAAGTCAACAGCGAAATCCTTCTTCGCTAAAGAGTTCATTCCAGTAGTGGAAGATCTATATACATCGCGTATAGCGTGCATCATCGATAGTATTAAGATACATCAAAAGCTACTTTATTGGTGACAAAACGTTTTGAGGAAAGCTCTAGATCTGTACGTTGCTGGTCGAGCTTTTACAAGAGAGTTGCCACAGTTGGAGAAAAGTGCTATATGAGATTGTAATGTTTAGAACTTAAAGCTAAAGAATAGAGTGAATGACAAAATAGACCATTACCTCGAACGCTTCGGATATTTTATTTCTCTTTCACAAAAGCACAAGGTTCTCGAAATAGGGCATTACGATGACATCAATGTACAACAAATATCTCATTATAAAGAAGGTTTAGCACTATGTATTTATCCGTATTTCCTTGCACGCATAGCACAGGAGGAAATGGCACCGTGGAAATAGATATTTAACAGGGGGGATGGGGAGGGGGAATCGCAGCAAGGCCAGGACCCGAGTTACTATGATCACTGCTCAGCTGTTGAGCTGTCAATCAACTTATGTCTTCTCATTAAAAATTCAAGAATCCAATATGGTGAGAAGATCTTTCATATCGCAGTCATTGTCAATTAAAAGTTTACAAAAAATCAAGAATTACATCCTATCATAAAATAAATCTTCATCTGTAAAAACTGTGACAACTGTTAGTATTGAAACGGTACGCTTGAGATCTTTTTCATGGTCGAAAGCATCTTGATTTTAATTTCTAGGAAGTTGATGGTTCGCTTTTAAATTTGCATAATTAACTGAATTTAAGAAATCAGTATTTATTTTGTATGAATCTGTTTTTCCAATGGAATTTTTTTTATGAACCAGTTAAACTATAAAACATAATTTTTACTTTAATTTACATGGCCGTAGCAAGCCTTGGAAAACTGGGGAGGG
>JAOBRB020309631.1:0-20673 GCA_027575285.2 Zoanthus pulchellus | reverse complement strand
TATCAGGATAATTTGTTTATCAACAATTAACCAAAACAAATTATCGTGAAAACTTTCAAGTAAACATTCCTGAAGAAGTTTAATTTTTTTTTGTTTTTCGGTTTTTATACGTGGGTTTATCTAAAAATCACACACCGAGAGAATATTATATCTCTTGAGCAGTAATTACCGACTAAGAGTTTTATTCTATATTCAAGTACTTCAGAAACATGAACTAATATTGCCAGCAGCATTCCAGATTTTTTCATAATGTTTTTCTGAGGAGAAAATAGATGAGAAATTAATAGTCCTTTTCAATGAAAGGTGAGCTTACTATTGCCATAGAAAGCAAAACTTTAGAAAGTAAACAAATAAAAGTGAACAATATTGCTTTATGTAACAGTGGGTGTTTGTTTCCAGACGGCAATTATTTTGTCCTCTGCGGCAGAATTCTTTAATAATTGTCCTTTTAAGGCGTTCCATACTTGTACAATGTGACAAATTAAATACGTAGGAGGAATAGAAGAATAAACTGAGCGCAGCTTTAAAAGCTGCCGACGAATGAAAGCTTGTGAGAAAACTCATGGATGGAAACAAAAAAGTAAAACAAATAATATAAATCAACAAAATAGAAGCTAAAAAATAGAAAAAAAAATTTGCAAAAAAATAATGTAAAGAATAATGAAGCTCAAATCACCTGAGAGATAAAAATGTTAAGGAAACAAAACTATTATAGAAAAGTTGAAACGCGGTTAGTTTTAACTATAACTCGATCTCCGACTCTAAAAAATACTGTGCTGTACAATATAACATAGTGTCCTATCTGCTTCAACAATTTTACTTGTCACTCTAATGTATTGAACCAATCACATAGTTTGGCATATATGACATAAAAGAGCAGAAAACTAACATTTCGAGCCTCAGAAAAAGCTGATTAAACTGTCACTGAGCCTGGTTCTTATTAATAAACCCATAAAGTGTATCGATTTTACGAGCCCCTGCATGTCGACTATTTAATCAAAAATCTTTCAAAACGGTTAATAATTCACGTAATAAAAAGGCACTTTGCCTGTAGCCAAAGCGAGAGCATTCCAATAAATCAGTGTTGCTATTTTTAACATTTGGTTTTCGTGATTAAAATAAAAAAACCTTCGGACTATTAACTCGCTACAGCCAAAATTTAAAGCTAAAAGAATCTTCGAACCTCTTATAAGCATGCATGTTCCTCTCTTTAAAAATTATAAAACGAGTTTTCTTAAACATTATAATATAAATATTTTCATGTTTAAGAATCGAGATATTGAAAACGTATTTCAGCTGACGTCATGACGACGATGCTGTACTTTTAACAAAAACACGTTAATTATTATTTCTTTTGTTTTGTTAACCAACATGGCCGCTATGTCTATTGTCTTTTGTTTCTCGTGAGATTTTGTGAAAACGTTCTATAGAACATCTTTTAAAAATATTAATTTGCAAAATACAAAGACAACAGAATACTAAAAGTGATGACGTCACAAAAATATATAGGGCATAACTATAGTAAAATTTTGCAAGCAATTTGAATAACAGACCTTTTGCCAAGATTACTTAATTGCTAGCATGATCTCAACAAATGCCTTAAGTCAGAAACAAATTTTATTTTTGTTACCTCACATTTTACCACTTTATTGACAGATAGCTGAACAGTTTATAAAAAGACATCAAATGATAAAAAGAAAAAATGCAAATTGATCTATAAAGCAGATAAGAGACTTGACATAAAACTGAAAACAAAAATTTACTGTGCCCAATATTCAATTTTGCAAAACAAACCTTCTACGTGGGCTAGAGTAAAACTAAAAAAACTAAAGATAACAGTTTGAAAAGTTTGGATAAAATATAAAGTAATGTGATTGGTTGTAGATTTGGTGAGTGTCATTCAGTATTCTGATTAAGCAATTTATAGTTATCATTATAAGAAAAAAACGTATGAAGACTGCCAAAAAATGGTACATTTAATTACTGTAAAGGTTAAAGCGAAACTGAGTTTCGGGAGAACATTCACGGTCACAAGGTACTAAATGTAAATTTACAGCAACGTTTAAAAGCTGAAATACTATAAATCATATTTTTTTACAATAAACTCTGGTTGTAATTCGGCCAAAATTTAGGGGGGTGGAGTGGGTTAGGAGCATTGCACAAGGCATTGTTGATAGTGTTTTTCAATGGTCTCAAAAGAAAAAGGTACACTTAAAATCTGAAAAATTCAAAACAATTCGAATCTCGTTTGCCAGGAAAAACTCCCCTATTTTGAAAGTTTTTTCATAGATAATAAACAGGTTGATGTAGCTGACTCAGACAGCTTTCTTGGCATCACGATTATCGCAACAAACTCACTTCGAACACTTACATTGATGAGATTATAAAATAGGTAAACACGAGATTATATTTGTTTAATACAGTAAAAAGAGTCAAATCACCATGTAATGACCTAGGTTTGGTTTATACTACATGCATTAGATCTGCTATAGATTAAGGAGTTCAATTTTGTTTTAATGGCTTTCCATAATACTTAAAAATTGAGCTACTTAAAACCCAAAAAATTAGTTATTTCTACAATTAAATCACATCAATTATGATAACGCAATTGTAAAACTAGACATTAAGCCAATCAACGACCCTCGTAATGGTTTCTGTAGAAATATGTTCAATTGAATTGAAGCTAATGAAAATCACAAGGCTTACGAATTACTTCAAACAAAACATACGAACATATAATCGTCGAAAAAATCGTTCATTTAGTCCAGGGGATTAAAACTAATATAGAATAAACATTCTTTAATTTTCGCAATGTGTAAATAGTTCCAACCAAAAGAATCTCACTTGTAAACCACGCAAATGGTTCAGGATAATCTTTTTATAATCATAATTATATATCTTTAATTGCATAATTTATTTATTGTACTATATTGTACAATGTATATTATATATAACCATGTCAATCAGCCATATGGAGCTGCGATGTGATTTTATTAATACTCTTTATCTCTTTATCTTTCGAAAGTACCCAAATAGAATATCTAACAGGTGCAGATATTAGAGAAAAAGGCAAAACATCTCCTCAACTATTTTAAGACCTCGACGGTCGGGCTCGAGCCCAAACTTCTAAATACAACATTACTAATTTGAGTGACGACACAGAGGTAATAAGGTTCTAATGTTCAAACATATCTCAACAAAACGGTCTCAAAACATGAAATAATTAGTATCAATACTGATACAAATTGTTTAATATTGACATAAATAGCAATGGAAACAATGGATAACCAAGTTGTATTAGTTGGACATCAAATAACTGATGGCAATACCGACCAATACAATACAATAGAATACAATAGACTTTATTTAAGGAGGGTGACATGATTAACCCAGAGAGTTATCTAACACGTGACCCTCGCATTACTGAAACAATTACAAAAAAATAAAAAATAATATTATACAGGTGGTCACAAAATATAGAATTATAATAACAAAGAAAAACATTACATATTGCATACTATAATTAAAAAATTGACCTATACTAATAAAAATGCAATGGAAAAATTAAGAATGCCAAAAATATAAACTAAGCAGTACAGTGATAACGAAGTTTATAGAGACATTCTACACAGAAAAGTTCTTCTAAGTGTGAGACATGGGAAGAAAACTGAAGAAATAGTTGAAGAATTTTAGACACATGTCCTTCAACCTCTTGTGGAAAGTGTTTCAGATATTGCTCACGGTTTTAAAAAATATATACTTCCTAAAACGTCTCGATGCTTGACTTTGCATTGCAACAACATTAAATCAGTACCTATTGCACGATTTCGAATGGGAATTTTAAGACTGTAAATTATTGAAAAATATCAAACAGAAGAACACGCTTCAATATTATAATGAATAGACGAAAAACCTTGGATATTTATTTAGTTACTTAAAGAATCTTAGAAAAAGAAAATGCTTCAGAAATTCGCTTTATGGATTTTAATTTTGTCTCTTGTTCATCGTACAAAAACAGCAAATTATGAAGTCAATGTCACAAGACTTTTAGATCCATCAAAAGGAGACAGATATTTCATTTCCTCGGCGACTTGCAACGAGTATAAGTGTTCTGACTTTGGTGGAGCAAAGTTTGGAATCAGTGATTGTATCTGTGGATGTCCAAGTACAAATGCAACATTTAGCAAATTTAACGGAATGCTTGGCTGCTACAAGCATGTTCCGGACAGTGAAGGTTGGTAGCCAATTTTCTTTATCATTCTTTTATAGATAACGCTTTGATAGGGACATACGATATGTTATCGGTAAATATGAAGAATTTATAAACACATCCCGATGAAGCTAAAAAAGCAAGGAAATTATTAGGATAAGCAGTTTCTTCAAAAGTTACAATTTTAGTAAGTTTTTATAGATATACTTTAAAAGGATTTATGGTGTTAATATTTCAGTAAAGAACAGTTTCCGGTTATACCTTTGCAATCGAAAAAATTCGCCTATTTACAAATTTTATAGATTTTTTGAATTTGCAAATTATTTAAGCTAACGTATATCATAAACACAATAACTATTTTTAAATGCCGTTTATTGACATCGTTTTAAAATGTTATTAAACCGCATTATAAATATCAGGATAATTTCACGACAAATATGTCTAAAAAGCAATTATAGATATAATCATTATGGAAAAAACAACAAAACGTAAACTTCTTCAAAGTAAATCTACTTTATTGACTTTTTACAGATCGAAATGATTTATTCTTAGTAAACTAAAATACATTTTATTTCTACGGTTGACTGGTTTAGAACACTGAGTTTGTTGTTTATGAATGTGACTCAAAGTCAAGGTATTATATATTCATTGAAGATTATTAAAGATTCATCATTTAACCCCCGACTTATTCACAATCGTTGCTCAGACTAAATTTGCTAACTAAGGTGCTTTAGCAATTGTAATTGTGTAAGAGATAAACCCCGTCTACACGAGCAATTTTTATGTGACAAATTTTTATTTGACAATTTTTATTTGCTGAGGTAGCCCCGTCTACACGAGCAATTTTTATGTGACAAGTTTTGTTTATTTGCCAAAGTACGCACAATCTACACGAACAATTTTTATTTAAAAACAAAAGATTGGAGACTGGAATCTATGAATGACATCAAAAAAATTGCCAATTTTATGTGTTGTCTCGTCTACACGGACAATTTTCCGTATATGACAATTTTTATTTGCCACATAAAACCTAACACGCCAGTTTTTCAGCAAATATATTTATCATATAAAAATTGGTCAATTTTGTTCATCTACACGAGCAAATAAAAATTGTGACATAAAAATTGTCACATAAAAATTGCTCGTGTAGACGATGCTTTAATGTTGAATCATAAAATGTATGCGACCCAAATACAGCAAATCGAATAGCGCTATTTTGGTCTTAAACATGCAGATCCTTCGTGGAGTGTTTATAGTATTTATCTACTCGGAGTCGGATGGCAGTGTTACAAGAAAGGGTAAACTTGATAATGGTTTAACTGAAAGAACTACAGTGATTGTAATTTATATCTATAATTATATAGCAATTTAGTATAAACTTACTAACGGCCTAACACGCATCCTGCATTCTGATTGGCTACTCCACTAGAGGTCCATATTTATAGCCTACTATATAGTAGAGAAACGATGGCGGATAAAAATAGTAATGAGCCCCATTGTTCTATAATCTCAGTCATAATAATAATTATTATTATATTAATACCTTAATTTGTATATCATTTTTCAACCGATTAGTAGGTTTAAACTTCGCGGATTAATAAACTACAAGTTTAAAATAGCCAACAGACCTCCTGCCTCAGAGATCATTGGTTCGTAGTCCACTTGTCTTCGATGTCTAATTGTTAAATATTCTCTGCTCATTGAAAATTTACCGCACGGTACAACTAACCAACTACCTAAATAAATAAGGACAAACTTGTAATATCAAATAAATATTGACAAACTTAATATCAAAGACTCTACTTTTCTATATAAATTATATAACAACTTATTACAAAGCGTAAAAAAAAATAAAAATTCTTTAAATTATAAAAAAAATTAAACACTTGTTATGAATATTATTAATAATAGCAATTATACAATTGTAATTGTTATAAGAATTAATTTTATAATTTGATATCTTATCGTCTTAATTCAATGTAAAATTGAACAAAACTACGCAAGGAATGAATCATGTCGAAAGGTCTTACAACGTCAGACACCAAAACAGTTGATAGAAAACAATTTTAGAAATGTTTCTTTTATCTAAAACAGCTTGCCACGTAAAAAATTGCCTCCAATACAAAGTTACGATAGCGCTGATGATTGGTTAGCCAAATATGCATTCATCAAATTTCTCGTTTCTTTGACGTGACTTCGTTCGCAAGCTTTGTTCATGTCTCAACACTGTATCACGCGACAGGGAATTTGAACTCAATTAATATATAGATGGTAAAAGTATATGAAAATTTTTAAAAAAAACGTCTTCAACCACTTAGCACTAAGTCAGATTTAAGTCAGAATTTGTTACAAGAAAATGATTTTATCTTTATTTTATGAGGTTGAAACTATTTTTAACTTGAATAAATTAACTGCTTTACTTAATCTCTCACATACGCATTCTTTTTTTATAAGAACAAATTTGAGGCCCAAATTGGGCAAATACTAAGAACAATTGAAGAGCAATCTTAGGCTGAGGCTTCGAGTATCTGGAAATTTTCATGTAAAGACGTAACTAAAACATACACTAATATAAGCAACCTTCGATGACTGGAAAAAATCTGCGCGTGCAATTGGTCAAAACCGATCAGGTGACCTCGATATATCACAGAACACACCACCCACACGGTTGAATAACAACCATGCACCTTTTGCTTATTTCGATTGCTTGCAAATGGCCGAAATACAAAGGTTTCCGACTATAAAAAGAAAAATTCTTAAAACTAATCAGTGATTCTATTTTTTAACGTTATCCTTCATCAGAGTATACACTCAAGTTATTTAATTTGGGGGACTTTTGTGCGCACGCCAAACAGTTTTGCCGTCTTATAGTTTTAGATGTGTTTGCCAAATTTGGGATATTTGTGAAGTAGTTAGGGACATTTTTAAAAGGTTTTTCTGTTAAGCGTTTTAAAAATGGAATTCAATCTATTTGTCAGAATTACTGAATACCGAATAGGTATAACTAGTTTGTCTTATAGTGCAAAAATTTTGGAGCGAAATTATACATATTCCTGCATGACTTGTTTTGACGAGAAATCTTCAAGATGGTGATTCGTACTTCTCAGTCGGGGATTGCGGTGTGAGGAAACATTTCAAATGCTGGTTGAATTCTTCTAATGTTTTATCAAACCATTGAACAAACTTCCCAAAGGACATGCTGATAAAGTCTAAAACAAGGTATTTTCTGATTTTAATGTGCGACCTAATTTCAGCTTTTGACAAATTTCAGTCAGTAAAAGCTTCGTGTCGCATTTGCTTTGAAAATTAAATTATTCGCGTTGATTTTTGGAGTTCTATCTTTTTTAAAAAAATCATTTTCCATGAACCTTTCAACTCGATATGCAATTTTAATTATGTAACTATTCAATTAAGTTGTGTCAACTCGACTCTTGCTTGAAGTTTGTTGTGTAAGGCGCGCCTTGCAATGCAGTAAACTCAGGTTTCTTATTTAAAGGGTTAGTTAAGAAATAACTCATGCGTAGCGTCTCTATCGTGTTATGGATACACGCGGGAAGTTGAGAGAGCACGAAAGAAGCTTTCGAGCAGTACGAGGCGAGGCTGAGTGCTTCTCTAGCTTCTCGAGTGCTCTACCAACTTCCAAAGTACATCCTTAACACGATAGACACTTGATAAGCATGAATTATTTCTTTTAAAACATTTGAGTGCTCAATACAAGAGAAAAATTATGTTTTCGCATTCTGATTAAGTGAAGAATTCTCCTCAATAATTTCCGATTTTTGATATAATTTGAAAAGACTTTGTCACGGAAGCTTTTTATTACGTTGCAGGCAAAGAAAAAGTTTTCAAGTAATTCGTTTTCATAAACTTCCCAAATGCAAGAAATAGGAACTTTATGAGTTTCTTGAGTTACAGAAGCGCGCTCACGTCTTACAAAAAGCGCGCGAAAAATGTCTATGTAATTGTTCTAATTACTATTAATTCATAGTTTGTTTACATATAATTTTATACCAACTTGCTGGCGATAAAATGAACTCAAAATGTCATATAATGAAATCGGCTTCGCCTCGTCCATTACTTACATTTCTCGTTCATTTTATTGCCAGCTCACTTCCAGTAACTAACCCTTAATTGAACAACATAAAACACAAAAATTCCCGCGGTAGTTTTCATATGTGATGCGAGGCGCAACGTTTTGCAATGCCATTATAAGTTGAGCTGCTAGGAAAAAAGAACATAACTAAAAAAATTAAAAACATCGAGCCTCGGAAAAGTTTAGTGGTTCTTATGAGAAAAGTTGCATTGAAAGAATAAAAACACATGACATATGTTAATTTGCATTTTAATGCTAGCCACAGAACTAAAATGCTCACAGTCTCGTAGCATCTAAAATTTATGTTTACTCCATGAAGTTTTGCTGGTTTAACTTTCTCGTCATAATCTTTCATACAACCAAAAATTGTTTTCGCACCATAGACAGTTTCCAAAACAACTTCAGTTTTGAAAGCTAAATTATGAGTCGCTTTATTTAGCTTTCTTGTAAAAACAAAATATATAGATTTATATTTAATAATAGATAGAAACAAAACCATATGGTAAAGAGGGCAAAATACCAATAGGCAGAGCTTAAATAAATAAACTGATTAACGCGATCTACTCGATCTATCCAGTCACTTCGTCGCCACAGAACTGTTTCATGCGGTGTTGCTGCAATCTTCAGCAGAAAACTGATGTATTTTTGGGAAAGACGTTCAATGAAAGGCGGCATTAGCATAAATGTGCAATAGGTTACAGGTTTTTTCACAATAGCCTCTAGATCAAACAATAGCTTTATCTAACATATATATTTATTTTTTAGTATTCTGAATATGTAAATAACTTGCTTCAAGGAAATATTAATGTCTTATTACATTCTAGCACTTATTCTGACATGCTGAAGCTGCAACACACTCATCTTTCTCCAATCAGCAAAAATTTAAACTAATTAAATTTTTAATTTACAAAAAAACGTTTTGATCAGGTTATCAAATCAGACTAGCAAAAGCCGGATATAATTTAGAGGAAAATTGTTTGCTGCATTAATATGCGCCCACGGTAGGGAAAAAAACAGAATAACCTTGAAAAAGCCAATTCGAAAACATTCTAGAACCTAGAACCGCAATTATTTTTCACTTTTTACACCGCCTTCGCCTAGATTCTTCTGAGCCTGAGAACAGGTGCGCAAAGGAATCCACATTTTGAGGTGTAGCGTACTTTGTCTAGAACCACCGCTTAACACCAAGCGCAATAGACCATTTTCTTTCCCAATAATCAAGGACATATTTTAGTGCCTTAATCACTACTATGGCTTTATATTCTGATACCTAAGTCCTTACTAAGTCTAAGTGTAAGGATTAGGACACTTAAATATGCCCGTGATTATTGTGAAAATCATATGTGAAGTACCTACCATTTTCGCATTGCAGATGCCGCTAACTTCAATGACAACGGACTCAGTTTTTGCAGCCTCAATATAAAGTTAAATATTTCTAAACATTAACGTAGTTTTATACTATATTCAACTATGAGTACTGTTGAAGGTGTGACTTCTAGCTCTTTCTCTCTCGTAAGTATTTTTGAATATCAGAAAAACGAAAAACTGCAAAAACTGAATCTGCTGTCATTAAAGTTAGCCGGTATCTGTAATTTGAAAATGGTCTATTGGAAATCTTCTCGAAAAACATACTTATAAAGTTAAATATCTAACTATTTTAAAACTAAATACGTTTATTAAAAATGACAAGCGAAAAATTATAGTACGGATAAATATGTTAACTATCACTTCATCAATTTTCATTTCAGAAAGTATCTCTGAGTTACTATTGAGCCGTATGTTCTTTAGAAGGTACTTTTTGCCAGCAAAATCTACCCTGGCTACCTATACGCGCCTACAATAGACTATATCCATGATCAAGTGCAGTGTGTAAATGCAACACCACTTGAAAAATTTACAAAAATCTTGGGGCCCTGACAAAACAATAGAAAATGAACACTGTACACAATTAACCCATCGCAGGTGAGCTCTCAGCAGAAGCTGGTACTCATTTACCCTCCCCGGGAGGATGGAAAGCTGAGTTGGCTTACGCGGAAAAGAAGGTCACAAAAAAATTCAAATCTCGGCAAAGTGCCGGGATCAAAGTGGGGACCCCTTGGTTGGAAAGCAGAGATCTTACCAACTGCGCCAACCATGACCGGAAAGGAAAGCGTGAAATTTGTTAGTCCTGTAGGCAGTCAAATTAACGTACATTACACATTATTGCGCATGATCTAAGACATCAAGAAAGTAATTAACTTGTTTTTTCCCGCTGCTTCAAACGATCAAATAAACCCACCAAGAAGTCCTAAACTTATACAAAGCATAAGACGGGTAGGGTGGGGAAAATAGATTCAAATTGGTAATTAATAATGATTCGATAATCATATTATCTTTGTTTTATTACGTTTCAAGAGTGCAAGTTGCGGTTTTTATCACTAAGATCTACCAGTCGCGTTAAGACGCTGAAAAGACGTAATTTTGAAGTTATTAGTTTAAGAGCTTGTCAACTGGTTTATGTTCGATATTTTGGAAACAACGGCACATGGACGGATATTAACTCCTCAGAACTGTCAAGCTTCAATTTGTTACACGGCAGAAGGGGACAGACAGTTTCTACTGCTCTGGAGGTCAGTTTAAACAAGTGTTCTAACTATAAACTTTAGATTTCCAATTCCGTTTTAAATGCTGTTTTATGGTTGGCTATAGGAAACGGGGGAGGGGAGAATAAAAGCAATGTATTAATTACACGGGTATGTACCTATGTTCAGGGTTTAGTTTTCAAACCATCCAGACTAGAACTGAGTAGATAAATCAAGGAATTTCTTGTTTAAAACAATATTTATAAACGTCTTAGTATAGGTGAACATAAAATTTTGCTTGATTCAAAGGCCTGATTAAAACTATTTAATGTCGCGTTTTTTATATAGTTGATGTTAAGTGATTTTGAAAGGATCACGATTTGCTCGTTTGGATAGTACACCCGGGGCGATCAAACTTAATCCTAATCAGCTATTACTACATGTTAACTACTCGCTTTAGATAGAATTATTGAACTTATTAGATTACATGTTTAAACATTATTTGAATATGTTTGACTTCTTGGATATGTTTGATTTCTTAAATATAAAACTGCTTCTAAAGTATTTGGCTCATGCTGACTTTTTTCCCCACAGATTAAAAACACCCTAAGCAAGACGCTTGATGGAGCAATAATAAAGTTAGGAACAACCTGCAGTTGTTTGGTCTTTAAGTTGGAAGGAACACGTGTTTGTAAGTATCATTTTGAGCCCAAATAAAAAGAAAGAAAAAAAACTAAAATGTTTCTAAAATTTTACACAAATTTTTTTTTAGACTGCTTACACTTGCTTTTGCGCCTGCGATACACGTTATAAAATGAGTTTTACTCTAAGGTTGACAAAATATTAATAAATAGGACGAATCGTTCCTAGACTCTGCATTTCAAAACAAACAAAACAAATGATCACTTTATAGGATTTCATCAACTGGTTAAAAAGTTAGAATGAATAACACAAAAAAATTAATGGTCATTTTATAGGATTTTGTCAACTGGTTCAAAAGTTAGAATGAATAACACCAATGATTTCTACTCTTCAAGACAAAGAAAATGAATGGTTACTTTATAGGGTTTCATCAACTGGTTCAAAAGTTAAAATGAATGACACCAATCATTTCTACTCTTCAAGACAAAGAAAATGAAAGGTCACTTTGTAGGGTTTGATGGGCTAATTATAAAATTATAATAACACGAAGCATTTCTACTCATGAAAAACAGAATGAAGGGTCGCATTTTAGGAATTTATCAACCAAAAAAAGCAAAAGAGATTAAAAACTGCATTGAACGAAGAAATGACACTGAAATTACTCAAATCCGATATTAAAGCTGTAAAAGCTGCTCTGTTTTTGGGAACTGAAAAAAAAATACTAAGAAAACATTAAATAGATTAAATAGTAATAGCTAACAATACAGTACGTACGTCATCTGAAGTATGATGTAGAATATGGGACTTTCACGTTTTTCAGGCAAAATTCCCGAAGTTAAAACTAAAAAAGTTGAAACGACGACAACGATGATAACAACAATAATGTCAAGGACAGAAGTAAAAACGACAACGACAACTGGAAGAGAAGTTTTAGATAGAACAGAAGGAAAAGAAGTTATAAAACAGAACGGAGGAAAATCCGGAGGAAAAAAAACAGAAAAAGGAAGCGGAGGAACAAAAGAAAAAGAAATCCAAAGCGGTAACAAAGATGGTACAACTACAACTGATCTCATAGTGATTGCCGCATGTGCAGCTGCGGCTACTATTGGAGTGTCTATATTTTGTGTTTTGCTATGCAACATGAAGCGTCGCCGAGACAGGTAACAGTTATAAATAATATTTTTTATGAATGAAGGTTAAGAAGAAGGTGTGCATGGTTTCTTCTTATTAAACTCTAACTATGTTTCCTACTACGCTGGATAAAGATCTAATCAATTTTCAAAGACTAATAAGATTTTCAAACTACAAAGAACTTTAGAAACTCCTTGATTCTCTCTCTCTCATCTATTTAACAATTTACGTCATTAACTTTCCTAACAGGGAAGCTAAAGCCCATCAAGAAAGTTTAAACACTAATGCAGGTTTAAGTAAGTATGATTTTTAATTACTGAATCTTAATAAGAAAAACGTAAGAAAGAAACTTAGTTTTGGTGAACTATTGCTGTGTTCTGATAGGTTACATTACTATTGATCTATCACTAACAGTATAATCACGCAAGTAGTGAGCTACTTTAAACTTTGCGCTTTAAAAAGTTGCTCTTTCAAGATTCTAGTATCAATAGCATCATGCAACAAGTGGACTATTGTAAATCCTACATTCAGATTAGTTACTCTACTACGAATCTAGTATCAATAGTGTCACGCTACAAGTGGACTATTGCAAATCCTAGATTTAGATTGGTTATTCTGCTTGGGATCTATCAATATTACCAAGTTACTACTGGGTTAATAAAAATTCTTCAGATTCGTTATATTCATCTGATTGAATATTCTATCACTAGTAGTATCACGCTAATGGATTATTGCATATTCGTCTGATTGGCTATTGTAATTGGGATCTATGATCAATAGCATCAAGTTTCTAATGGATTAATGTAAATTCTTTAGAATGATTATTCTATAAAATTTATCGTAAGGATCTGTCATCAATAGTAACGATCTACCAATGAATTATTGTAAATTCTTCAGGTTGTTTATTCCATATCGTAGGAAACTATCATCAATAGTGTCAAGCTACTAATGGATTATCATATAGATATTCTTGTGATCGGGTATATATTCTACTAGGCATCTATCATCAGATGTATCAAGCAACTAATTACCTACTGAATAACTATTATGCAATCTATTTTCACGCTTCCAATTAATTATTGCAATTTCAACAAGTTAACTATTTTAATTCATATAAATTATAAACTCAGGCTACTCTATTTGAGGTTAATTATTGATAGTGTATCGCGCTATAGGGTAAACGATTCATTCTCATTGGCTACTAAGCTAATTATGAAAAATAGATCTTTGTGTTTAGTTACGAAATCTGAAATAGAAACATTCGTATTTCTGGTTAGGTCAAGTGACAAAAACGGATAACGTTCTTTGTTCAGAACTTTTATGGTTGGAAAGGGACGTTTTTAAAGTTTTTTGTTTTCTTTTTGACTTCTAAAATACAATATTGTCAATAAAACATAATCCAGTTTACTATTATCATTGTATTCAAATGTTCATAACAAAATATGAAATGCATTTGACTTTCAGACCAGTCATATTACGCGTTTATTTGTTTTCCGTCCTTATGATCGTCATGGACGGAAAAAGCGTGATAAAGAATTAAGACTACAAAATCGTCAGGTTTCGGACGTTTTCCAAGTTTTGTTATTGCAAAACATAAAAACATTACTAAAAAAAAACTTTAAAACAAATTTTAAGGTATTGAATATCAATCTTATTAGATATTGAACTAGCACTTGCAGTATCCTCATCATCTCTATCCTTATTGCAACATTATCATTTTCAAAATATTTTTCATTTTTTATCTTTAAAGTAATCTTAGATATCATCTCAAATATCACAATCATTATCATCTTCAATGCCACAATAATATCATCTTCAATATCACCATCATTTTCTCCAACATTATCACATTCGGTAAGCCACCATTATCATCTTCAATATCATCATTTTACCATAAACTATCACCATCATTCATGTCCTCAATATTGTTTTCAATAACATTATCTTTATCTGGGTCACACTTTACCATCTTATCAAGAAGTGACGAATAGCGGCTCACCTTTTTCAGTCGGTTTTTAGCCAGCATCACAGATCAAAGACATATGATGCGTGAGCAACATCGATCAGCCGATAACGTGTCGATATGCAGATCTCAAGGTGATTAAAAATACTTTGATAGACTTTCACATAATCGTTAAATAACTTTTTCTAGTTTATAATATATAGTTCCGCAATGTGTTCTTTGTTTTCAAAATTGTACTTTCAGAGTCAGTCAAATAATTCAAGTTAATTTCTTTTAGCTAGATATATAATAATAATCTGTTTTGATATGCGACTTTGTTCACTGTATAAAGTAGACATTTTAAAAACAAAGCTAAAACACCTGAGTAACAATGATAACGAGTTTCTGAACTTTTACGTCATTGACAGTTTTTCTTCATCAGAGAATAAACTGGAGTGATTCTGACGGCCTTTTTGGCACATCGTAAAACCTGCTCTTCAAATTACTTTAAAGTCTGAATTTCTTATGTACAGGACGTTTGTGATTTTAAAATGAAACTATACAAACATTGCAACTGGTTTATTTTGCGGTAGTGAACACGGGAAGAAAATTATGCGGCTTCCTGACTTTTTTTTAGAAGATGGCGATACGTATTTACTTAATGGGCGGGTTTGCATCTTATGAGTAAGTGAGTTTTATGTAGTGTTCATATGCGAGTTCATTTTTATCTAGTTTAAATAGCTAACTTTAAACGTATATATTTATATATTTTAATGTAATTATTGTGTATTTTTAACAGATGAAGAACCATATTTTTAATGGATACGCTGTTAAATATAGCTTTATTATTATTATTATTATTATTATTATTATTATTACTATTATTATTATTGTTATTATTATTATCATTATTAATCGAGGAACTTTCTCACAAACGTGAATTTATTGAATGCGTAGCTATTTTTTTGTAAAACTTGTTCTGTTTCCCCTAAATTTTTATATATTTATATTTCTGTTTAGGTCTTTCTTCATGTGCAGCTTTTTTGTGATATCTCTATTTCATTCTATTTGAACTGCGGCAATACTAACCGCCGCCTGGTTAGCCCAGCTGGTAAGGCGCCAGTCTGCTGTGCTGAAGGCTCGGGTTCGATTCCCTGCCTGACCAACACGCAGGGTCTTAAAATAATTGAGGAGGAAGTGCTGCCTTTGCTCTTGCTGGTTAGATTTTCATGTCTTCTCGGATAAGGACGTTAAACCATACAGGCTCAAGAGTAACTTCCTTGTAAGGAACCTCGAGTTCTATTATCCTTATTCCTTGGAACCTCACTAGGTCCCTAAATGTTGTAGAATAAAAACTATGTTCAACCTTTTGCTTTAAGTTCGTGAAGTAATGCATCGTACCATGCAATGCAGTGAGCTCAGATTTTAAATTAAAAGGTTATATATAGAGACTTTCAGTCCGTTTTTTGTTTATAAATGTTTATACTAGCTGATAACACAGTGAACTCAAATTTGTTCATAAAGCATTCGGCTTCGTTACGCGTATTATTCAAACTAATCGACCGAAGTGAATTCACCGCGTGCAATGTATTTGCAAACAAACAACTCACATTAGTGTCTAATCTTTAATTAAATATTTATTATTCATCTTGTCAACGCATACATTCTCTAACTTATACAGCTTCAACGGCAGTACCAGTTTCAGATATTAATGATTTACAAGAACCACAGGCATTTCCAGGTAATAAAAAAAACTCAGCTATGAGTCAATAAAGACCTTAAGCAACGAGAACAGCGACGCTGATTCAGATGGCAAAGAACGATAGAGTAAATGCAGTAAGTGCACGTTGGAATGCATCGAGACTGGCACCTGTACGATGTTATTGCTAAAACTTCAACGTGTAAAGACCTTTTTTAAAGCTGTCGGTACTACGAGGACGTAATAGAAACAACTTTCTCTGTGTTTATTTCGCTTCACGAAAGCTTAACGTAAAGAGACAGAACCCTAATAAACCGCGCAAAAAAGTAAACAGGAAACCAGAAAGGTGATTTCTTGGAACCGTCGTTGTTTACGTTCTTTTCCTCATTGCTTAAGGTCCATAATAGAGATCTTACGCAACAAGGACAGCCACTTCCACGACGGCGGCAAAAAACAATAGTAAATACAATAGCTGCACGTTGAAATGCACCGAGGTTGGCTCCTGAAAAGACGTACATAAGAATTGGGAGACGAAACAGCAAAAACTTTCTCGGCGTTTGCTTAGTTTACTAGAGAAATATTTAATAATCTATTATTCAAAACGTTGACAGCAAAGAAGCAAAATCCAAATAAAACCGCAGGAAAAAAATAGCAAAGCAAAAATGTGTTTTTTTTTTTTTGTTTTTTTTTGAGACGTCGTCGTTGGCGCTCCTTGTTGTGAAAGGTCCAAAACGTATATTTTTGTACGGACTAGTACCAAGTAAAGAAACAAACACTAACAAATTAAAGACATTAACATTACTAGGATACCGGCTCAGTAAAGAATAGTGTTTCCAGCAGAAACCTATTCTTTTTTTTTAAAAAAAGAGACTAAACGTATAATTTCAAAAAAAGGTATACACAGAATCAAGATATTTTAGATTATTTTGTTTATGTTCTGAATGCTTTGATGTTGTTATTAGTAGTAGTGGCGTAAGTGGTGTGTTTTCTTGGAATCGGAGGTGCATGAGTCGGAAGCATCCTACGGAAACTTGGATAGAAAGTAAAACTGTGTTTTCCATACAATTCAAAATCTTTGTCCAACAAAGATACGCCTTTTCTGCTTTGTTGGAAAAATTAGTTTCTGAGTTATTCCTTGCATAATAATAGAAAGGTTGTTGATTAACTTTTCTACAAAAGGAACCGACTTTGCCGGCCTTTTATAAACAAGGCAGTTAGTTTAGAAGGTAATTTTTATCAACTACATAATATATAATTTAAACAACAATTTCCTTTTATCAGTCAAGTTTTAACTGTACTTGAATCACTAAGTTTGGAATGAAATATTCGCTTGCCAAAATATTCAGGGATTTAGAATTTTGCTAAAAACAAGCTATTGCCATTATTGAAACTCATCGAGTGCCCAACCATTTACCAATCATATTAGCCAGTACAAAAAATACCATAATATAACATGTTTGTCCACCTAAAATTTTACAAAAGCATTGTTTTTATTGTCTCTTGGGGCTTATAATGGTCTCAAGAGAAACTGGAAACAATGCTTATGCAAAATTTGGGTGGGGAAAAAAGAGTGTATCATAATATTTTTTGTTCTGGCTAATTATTGATATGAATAATTTGGTGTTAAAAATTGACAATTTGGTTCCTTTTAAAACACAATCACAATTCCACATTGTATTTGTAAAGATTCAAATACATAAACTAATTTAGGTGCTAATTAATACTGACACGTATTATACAAAAACTGGACGCAGTTTACATAATTGTGATCTAACAAATTAAGTAACCAATGCTTTAAATTATAGTTATTCTCGTCCCAGCAAGTGCGACCAATACTTATCCAAATCAAAGACAATTCTATCTAACGCAAGACAGTCGAGGTAGGTTAATAACAGAGTCATTAGTTTGTAGGGACCTGTGTCGTCATAATTCGCTAGTGTGTAAATTTGCAACCTCTGCATGATACTATCCAAGTATTGCAGACGTCTCCCTTAAATGCAAAAACAAATAGTACTTAAACGTTTTTTTATAGTCTCTTTAAATGTAAAAACGTACCACCCTATAAAATTAATGTTTCAAGATGAAACGACGTAGAAAAGCGGTTTAAAAGGGCTACTGGCTAGGGAGGGAGAAAATTCCAAGAGAACTTGTTCTACAATAAGTGAGACAGTTTTAAATTCATCAAGACATACGCCAATATCAAACATCCATTGCAAAGAAATAACCTTCATGGAATACATGTAGCTACAGCAATGAAAACGACCGTCGTCTTGGTTACCCTATACGTTACTCTTATAGTCCAATGAAAGTCTACTTGGGCAACTTGGGGTTATTATTTACATTCCTCATACTCTTACACAAACCCATGACAAAGTAACTACCCCTGATATCAACTGTTGCTACAAGAAGAACTATCTGCAACGTTATCGTAAAGTACAAGAAAGAATGGGGAAGTTATCGTGCTCTTGGGGGATGGGAGAGATCCTACGATCGCGCGCGCGTACACCTGAAATCGGACGTAGGGATGGTGTACAACACCCGATGTAGATATCTACCTTAATTTGTTGTGTTAGACCAAGAATAACTTTTTTTATCTTATTTCGCTAGCAGAACCCTTTATGTTGTTTTCAGTAAATCAAGGGTCCAAGCTAAAACTATTTGTTAAATTTTTCAGCCCTCTCTGTCCAGTCTTTAAACTCAAACACTGCTGATAGATACAGGAGACAAAGGCGCGACACCAGTCCTCTTATACGTTATAAAAGTAAGTGAAAAGTTAGTTTTGAGTTGTGTGACTGTCGAATGTTTGAGTTCAACTTCCCTACCGTGTGTCGTATCAATTTATTACAATTATCAAGAAATATTAAAAATAATAGGTTTTCGGAGACTTACTGTAATACTGGTTATCTCAAGTATCATTTGATGCTAGGTACCCCAATTAATGATTAAAGCCGTCTGGCTTTTATTGAACGAATACAATGCTTAAAAACTAGACCAAGTTTTTCGTGCCTTTGTAAAAACCGAGGAGAATGTTTGGGAGAATTTCAGAGCAGATCAATAAAATCCGAGGCGAAAGTTTGGGAGAATTCTAAAGCAGATCAGTAGAAACCGGGGTGAACGTTTGTGAGAATTCGAGAGCAAATCAGTGGGAACCGAGGCGAACGCTTGAAAGAATTCGAGAGCACAACTGAAAAACTTGGCACAATTCGAGATCAAATCACTGAAAACTTGCTAGAGAATTCACAGAAACTTTACCGAGTTTTTTTATTAGGCTATGATGGCACGAGAAGCATTTTCAATTTCTTTTACATAATTGTTATTTTCTATCCCAACAAAACGAAAAAAGATTTCAGCGTACTTTCATGAAACTTAAGTTTCACAGCTTGGAGATGGCTAACTCATATTACTCACGTCAATTTCGTGTTTAATAAATACACTTCTAGACCAATCAAAACGTATATCAACAAAATTATTTGTATGTGTAGGGGATATTACATGGTTGCGCGAACATATGAAGTTTATCTTTGAATGGTAAAACTATTTTACCCCTGAGAAGATGAACTTTATATTTTCAAGCAAACATGTAAATTTTTTTTATTACATAGATTTGAGTGTTTCGAAAATAGAAATATAGGCTCCAAGTACACGCATGTGACTACTGCGGAGTTGTTTAATGGGAAAATATGAAAATAGAATATTCGCCGAATATTCTGTTATGTGAAAAGGGGTAGCTCCATAATTTTATATGAAAAATAACTGCATAATTTTTGTGATGAGAGATTCTGGAATATTTTGACAGTTGAATTTAAGCCTCTAAAAAGAACAAGAAATGTAATCCACAAGCTTTTCAGCCATTGGAAGAACTCACAACTCCACTGATGAACCTGTGTTAATGAAAGGCGATTTCAATTTAATTTTCTTATGTTTCATTTTACTACCGTATATCAAAATAGACTCGTTGATTTGTTTTGAAATAATCATATTTATAAACAAAAATTCCCAATACTCAGATGCACGTCCTACAAGAATAAGATAAAAATTTTGTCTATCTTTGTGTGTCGATTGGCTCCGTAGTATATTCTGTTACTTACTCACTTTCGTAAAAGTCACTCGATAGCAATAGTGACTACTGCGCTCACGCGCAGTAGTCACAAAAAGTAGCCTAAAAGACGGGTAAAACAAAGGAATGACGTCGAAGATATCTTCACTAGTGGGAATTGGGATAATATGTCACTCGTATTCCGGATGTAGCTTGATATTAAATGTACAAGTGGTGCATTTTACAGTAAAATACTTATGTCAATGTAATAATTTAGATTATTATATATGTACTGAGATTTACCCATTGAAAAGGCGCGAAATAAATTTGGTTCACAAGCTGGTCTAAGAACCCGACAG
>JAOBRB020309520.1:0-11010 GCA_027575285.2 Zoanthus pulchellus | reverse complement strand
GACTAGTGCATTATACTGCATTTAACAATTAGACGCGTAGCCCGAAAGGGCTAGCTAGGGTCAATAGCCGGGCGAAGCCTCATGGGCTATTTCAGGAACCCGTGGCCCTTGAGGGCGAAGAATCTAATTGTTTTAGTATCACCCAACTAGTTAGCAAATGCAAGTTGTAAATAAAACGAAAGAAGGCGTGCGAGTTTCGCTTCTCGATGACTATTACTAATAGTCCTCTAATAGAGTAGCCAATTTTTAATAAAATGTATGATCTGCATTAGTCCACTAGCCACTAGTTGGGTGATGCTAAAATACAATAGCTTGGAATTAAAACTGGTACCACCTTTGGTTCAAAAATTAAAATTAACTCTTCCGTTATTAACGATGAAAGTTTTTTCATAAATTTTTCATAAATTTGTGTGATTAGATATGTTTTTCCACCAAGAAATTCCTGGAAGCAGTTGAAATGCATGCAAGCACGTGTCTGTGAAAATATAAATTAACGACACAAAAACACGGCGGGACACGTACGAAAAAGTGACAAAAAATTTGCTTTTGAAAAAGTTATGATTAAAATAAATAAAAAGTGTAAAGCCTTCTTGATTCTTGATTTTAGAATATCATTCGCAAATCATTTTTGGAACATGAAACGGTTTGACTTCAAATAAATTCTATCAAGTTGGTTATGATTACGTAATCATGTAAATTTCAGCGCTCGCTTCCGTTGAACATAATGAAAAATATGTATTTTTTCCAGTCCTTTTATTTATCAAGTTTTTAAAATATTTTTGTAAAAGATTACGGAACTGGGCTTTAGGAGAATTAAAAAGGCTTTCATTCTTGCTGTTGTTACAATGTGGTTGTAACCACTTGGCACTTTTGATACATGTTCTGATAAAATTAACTTGTCAGTTTGTGAACTTCGCACGAAATACAACAAAAACAATTACTTAGGTCTTTATATGATCTATTATAGTCTTTCTTTTATAAAACCTGGCTGCAAGTGTTTTCTTCACTGATAACAACATACTGAATAAAAAATAATCTGCTGTTTTAAAATTCGTTATACTTCAATTCAGATTTGTTTTGATTCCAGAAAAACTAGGAAAATAATTTTACTGAACATAAAATTTATAATCAAAAAAATAATATATTGTAGTTCGGCCTATATTTCCCAGTTTCTTTCAAAATATTTTTGTGTACGTGCGTCTATTTGCCCTTTTACTTTCATATTTATGCGCACAAAACAAACAGGGCCAATGCCAACGACCTCCGGAGATTGTTTGTTATTTCCAGAATGATATCCGGTTTGCCGAGTTTTTCAAGTTTGGTAGGCACGTGTATAGTACTCATCATCTGGCATTCTGATTGGTCGAAAGAGTGTCAATCAACCGGTATTCTGTTGTTCTTGATTATTTAGATGTCAAATTTTTAAAAGTAGCTAAGCTGGAAATCAAGTTGAACAAAAAATTTTCATCCTAACTGATGGCCAGTTCTTACGACGACCGCCGTAGAAGTTTCAGTTGACAGGAACAGAAAATAGGAGTTTTAAAAGTGTATCCAGATGAAGTGTGTAGTTTCGGAGCCAGGTGGAAAATCGTATGAATTTATCTTTGCTGGAGAAACTTTGGGACAACATTGCTTGGACAAGGTAAAGTTGTTTTGCTGCTACAGCAAAACGTTTTGCTCTTTGACTTAAGATTAATTCATTTGGTTTAGGTTTGCGAGAAACTTGGTATTTGGGAGAGGACATATTTTGGACTTCGATATACCGTCAACGATACCAATGTTTGGCTAAACTTAAGGAATCCGGTTCTTGCACAACTCCGTCCCAATTTGCCAGGGAAACCCCATCGACTTCGACTCGAAGTAAAATTTTTTATCGCTCCTAAAGAAATTCAGCAAGAAGAAACAAGGTAAACTTCTCTTAAAGTTGTTGTCATTGAATTACTTTATCATAGTTTAGAAAAACAAGATCAAAATTTAGCAGTAAGTGCGTTTTGGTTTTGCTGCAGACAACTATCGGTATTGTACAACTTGCACTCATCAATTTTAAAAGCGACTTTGTTGTTTATTTAAGCGAACTTAATTTTAACGCCTGTGTTCTTCTTAGAATTCTTACAAGTTAATTTGGATTACTTTCTCGATTTCAGGCGGCAGTTTTATTTTTGTCTGCGATCACAACTAGCTGAGGGAAAGTTTCAACTTGAAAAAGACATTGCAGCAAAAGTTTGTGCACTCATGGCACAGACTGAATATGGAGATTCAAATCATCCACTTCCACTGCCAGATTTCCTTGCGTCGTGGACTCGTCAGGAAATAATAAAAAGAGTCATCGAAGAAAAAAAAATACTACGAGGAATGACTCCGAAAGCTGCCCAATTAGCTTTTCTAAATTTGCTTGCAAAGACTGAAATGTATGACTCGGACATATTTAAAGCAAAAGCCCTGGGTGAAAAAGTCATCGTTGCAGTTGGAAAGAGCGATCTCAAAGTTTTTGAGCGAAAATCAAGTGAAACTATCCGGCAGACGTAAGTAAATATTGGCGAATTTTTATCGTTTATAGAATTTTCTCTCTGTGCATTTTGCTAGTTGTGTGCTGCAATGGTTTTCAAATGGGCCGTTTCAAATGACGTGTGTCATGCAACCGGCCAAGATGTCTGCCGCGTAAATGGCCAAGTAATCTTGCTCATTAGGTTTTCATAGAAAGAACAATGGTGAATTCATACAAAACTTTTACTATTGGTTCATTTGGTGGGGTGACTGCACTTCTTTACAATTTAATATTTGTGTATATTTGTACTAGTAAACACGTACTTCAAATAATTATGTTCAAAAGTTTGGGTGGAGCTCAAACCCTAGCTATATTTTGTTTCCATTCTTTACTGTTTATTTATATTATTTGGGATGAATGATGAAATTAGGTGTGACAACTAAGTGCTCTCATGGGAGGGGTTGTTAAAGATATTACAACTTTTTGACTCGAACAATTTTAGATATTTTCATGATGGTGGTTTGCAAAGTCTATAAATTAAGACACGAGATATGGTCAACATTTCAATGGTCAATGGGATGACCAAGAAGGTCAAGGGATGATGAACTAGAATGATTTGAGTGTGCTGTATAAAAGAGTATATGGAGGGTCAAAGTTTATGATAAAACCATGGTTCATTGCAGACGAAATGTAACCATCATAAAACTCAATCCTGACATGAACAATAGTATTTTTGTATGAATTTGTTGAGGGTGAGGAGCTTGTGGTGCAAGGTCAATGGATGTTCAGTGCAGACTCATCTCCCATCCATCTTTATCCTTAGTGGCAAATGCAGACCTTAAACAAGAATGAAGGTGATGGTGATGTACATATATAATTAGGGAGCTTCCATAATTTATGGGAGGGGTGGTAGGGCTATTTGAAGGCAGTTTTTAGTTTTAAATATTCTTTCAGTTTGTTTGAAATAAATACACAGCCTGCTATTTTTCAAATAATATTTATATACTAAATTTAATATTTTTCCCTGTTCTAGAATTCCATTTGAAAATATCACAAAAATCAACTTATTTGAGGAGCGACTCATTCTTGTGATGAAAAAAGTTGTTACTGGAAGATATAACTTTGTCCATTTTTTTCTTCAAAATTCTGAAGCTGCCAAGGCAATGCATAAAACTGTTCTGGAACACCAGTTATTTTTCTATTCAAGCAAAGTCCATAAATCTGTTTTAAATCATTACCTGCTGGCACTGCCGTGTTGGGCATGGCCAGCTAAATGGCTTGACAAACTTCCATCCGGAGACTTGTATCATCTTGATGTTTATCACACAAGACGGCAGGCTTATGATTTGCATTACAAGAAGTTGCAAAACATGAAAAGGGAACATTTGTCAAATCCATGGATGGGACAATGTGCAAAATGCAACAAAAGAGACTGTAATACAGTGTTTTGTCCTTGTGGTCACTTGTTGTTCTGTTCTCAATGTGCCAAGGAGGTACCTGTGTGTCCTATATGTCAAAGTGCTGTAGCCGAGAATAAGAGGGTTTATTTTGCTGGTGACATGGAGGGTCAAGATTACTTATGCCAGATTTGTATGACAGAAGAAGTCAGAACAGTTATTATCCCATGTGGTCATGCACTGGCTTGTGAAGAATGTGCAATGCGCATGGATTACTGCCCAATCTGCAAAACCTGGGCAACTTTTGTGCAGAGAATTCATGTCGAGTTTGATCAGAAACATTTAGAAGTGACTCTCAAAAATCAGGAAACAATGCAAGTAGAACAGAGTGTCTGCTGAGTAGCAATACCCAATGTTGTTAAAAACAGTAAAAGGATCATATTTACTATGGTAATTATGCTTTACAGCAAAAGTATATTATATATCATGTGTAATAATTACTAGGTAATGAGTAAATTAATACGTAAGTTAGTGTAAAAACAATTTGTAAGTGAACTGTGATCAAGTTAAAACATATTTACTATATATATTTCGCTCTTTTTAAAAATGAGCAAAAAGGTACAAAGGTAAAAAGCAGGGGGTCCATACAAGAGGTCCATGGACCCGGTCCATGTAGGTGATCCATGGACTTGCATGGTCCAGCGAGGGGGTCCATGGACCCATTGTCCATATTTTGTCCTTGCCCTTAAACTGCAGTCATCTGTGCAATGTTACACATAAAAAAATCTCAACTCACTTACATTGAATTTGCAATAGTTTCTTCATTTAAGAAGTAAAAACTATCTTGCTTTACTTTTATTACTTTCTCCTGTCCTAAAAGTAAAGGCAATATCGTATCAGACCCACAGTATTTTTTTCAAGCTTAAATTCGATTCTGCTTAAATTTATAAAACATTTTGCAAAATTATAAAATATTGCAAAAAAAAAAAGTTTGCTCTTAAACTTGTGGATCAAGGGGGTATGTCATGATATGCACCCCCCCCCCTCCTGCATACATGGGAGAATATTTATACCACAATTAATTGTAACTGGTGTTTAGTGTACTGTATATTGATCTTTTAAAAGTGTTGTATAGACTCTCTTTCAATATTTTATTAATGTAAAATGTAACTTAAGTTTCAAAACATAACTAGCTAGTAACAATCCATTGTGAGAGAGAGCATTAGGTAGGTAATATTATACATTTTTAATTTCAAGAGAGATGGCAGCATCTTTAACTGTAGACTGAAAATATTTTATTTTATAGTTTTTTTTTGTTGCCCAATGTCTGAAACATCTCCATTACACTGATAAGTTTTGCAGTACTAGTATCAGTTTAAATATGAGTATAAATACAGTCAACACTGTTGATATGATATTAAACCATGAGCAAGGACAAAACATGGACCAGGGGTCCATTGAACCCCTCTTTGGACCGGGTCCACGGACCACTTGTAATGTTGTATGGACCAGATACATGGACCAGATACATGGACCAGATACATGGACCACTACTAGTCAGTAAAAGTTAGACACGTGGAGTAGACTCGATTTCATTGAGGTTTATTTTGATTTATTTCTTATTCTTTCTCTCTATCATCATTATCCTTTTTTGTTTGTTTTTTTGGTAAAAAGCAGGGGGTCCATACAACAGGTCCATGTACCCAGTCCATGTACGTGGTCCATGGACTTGGTCCAGCAAGGAGGTCCATGGACTCATTGTCCATCCATCTTTTGTCTGTGCCCTTAAACTGCAATCATCTGTGCAATGTTACATTGTTTTGTTTGATTGGTTTGCATCTAAATATCCAGTGACTTGATATTTTGTCAAGTTAAAGATTTATTGTATGAAGAACATAGATGCCAACCCCAAAATTTTGAAAAGCGTGAGACATTTTTGCGAGTCACCTTTTATCTAAGGTGTTCTGGTTGATAAACAGATATCGGTTGTCGCAATTGTTTCAGTTTTACAACGCAGGGTTTTTTGACGGGTGATAGCGTGACACTATAGAAACCACCTATTTGTGGCACAAAAAGACAAGGAGGAAGTCTGTTTGATATTTGCAGACCTAAAAAGCGGGAGATTTATGTACCAAAGCAGGAGAGCAGAAGACGAAGCAAAAAAGTGTAAATCTTCCGCCAAAAGCAGGAGAGTTGGCATGTATGGAAGTAATATAATTGAATATTATTAGGAAAAAAGATATATAAAGGATGTTGAAAATAAAAAGATTAATTTAACTTGGATGTAATAAATACTGTTTAAGAAAAAGTGTATAAGTTGTAATTATATGTATTATTTACTTGTAATTTGAAAGTAATTATTTTATGATAGAAATAGGATTCAGGCTCATTTACTTCCAATAGGTAAAACTACGTAAATTATTTTGAAATTGAAACTTTTGCTAATAATATGATAATATTTACCAGTAATGCGAGCTTATTTTCTGATTTATAATAAAATTTTTGATACACATTTAATTTGGTTTCCAGTGGTCTTCTATTGTAAGGGTCTAGATATTGTTTGAAATGCCCATCGCCCCAACCCCTACCTCCTGTGTATGTGGCATGGGCTAGACATACATTTATGCCTCAGTGAGCTGGACTTTAGATGTGTTACTTCTGGTTGGAGCTGGAACTAGAGGGAACAGCCAGGGGTAGGTTCCAGGGGTTTTGGAATCCTCCTTCATGTCCACGAACCCATTCTATTTTTAGTGATTTTATCGCAACAGTTGTTCACTTTGTTCTGTACTTGCCTGACAAAAAGTGAATGTTCAGTAATTGCATTATCCGTTTCTTTCCTGGCTTAGCTTCGGCGATGAAATAGCTTTGTATGGTGGAGCATTTACAGTGTATAAAAACCCCAAATGAACAATCCCTCTTCATACAATAACCTAGAATTGAGGGAGGCATGCAAAGTTTTATTGGAGGTTGCCTAAATCTATAAATATATAAATCTGTTTTTTTGACATGCTCTTTAAATTACTGCTAAAGTTTAGATGACCATGATTTATATCTTAATTAGTATTTTAAGCTGCTAGGTGAATAGCCCTTTCCACGTGCTCTAATTCAGTAATTAGTTCATCAAACACTGGTTATCCTGTGCTATTCACCTCAGTCACCGAACCATAAAGAAGTGATTTTGCGCTCTGATTGCTCGCACATGAGATAATTGCGGAATAATCGGTGTTATGAAACTTGTTTTTAGTCAGATTTTAAAGATTTTTCAAAACAAATTATTGCGTTCGTCGAAGGAGAATGCATACTATAAATCTTGCTGCTCGCAGGCTGAATTCTTCTCAGCGATTTTCATCTCCAATCATGTTGTGACCGTGGTGGCGTGGTTACTAATGCAGACCAAGAACTTCATTTTTTCCCTTGGTATTTGGAGGTGGGTTAAGTTTGTTGAGTGGTTCGAAGCAATTGCGGAAAATAACAAATGAAGCTATTGATCAGAACATTGTGTAATGATGAGTTTTCTACGAAAGAAATCCCGCTTCGTTTCCACTTGAATTTGATGCCAAGTTTTGAACATGATTTTTGTCAAGTCACATTGCGTGTAACACGCTTTTCTCTTTTAACAAAAGCAAAAATGAACAGTCCAAACCTTGGAAATGTTAACATGTATGATAACAAAACAAATGTAATAAAATGTGTTAGCAACTTCTTAAGGTGAGTTGTAAGTCTCTTCTGCCCAGCCATCACAATGTGGGGAAGCTATCACCTATAATACAAACAAACTGAATTATCAGCTAAAGTGACTAATCCGAGTAACGAGCAGGTTGTCGAATCACTCGACCACTCCGAGTGACAGTTTATGTCGGGTTTGAAATGAGTGGCTCTGGGCCTGTTGGAATAAGGGGCTCCGAGTCTGTTGGTAATTCGGATGGCTCTTGGATATCAGGTACATATGCCGTAGATGTTGAGGGGGCTAAAGGCATTGTTTGCTCAGTTGGATTAAGTGAGGGTGACCAAGGGTCCAGGATCTGGAAAAATTGTAGAGCCTGTAGACTGCGAAGAGTCTCTTGACGAGTGCACTGAAGGTCTGGAGGGCATATAAGGGAGTGTGCCAGCGCGAAGTTTCGGTTGAAGTTTGTCCGGCAGAGTTGTCACTGGTTTGTGATGAGGATTGATACTAGAGATGCCAGGAGGGGCTGGTTGAAGCTGTGCGCGATTGAGTCTTATTTGGCTGGTGGCTGTTTGGATAGTGTAAGAGCGAGGACTTGCAGAGTTGACAATCTTTCCAAGTATCCAGGCCTTAGACATGGCGGTAGGAGGTGGTTTTGCATAAACATAACTGCCAGGTGGTAGTTCTAGGAAGGGTGAGCCTGCATGTTTGTCATATGCCTGTTTCTGCTGGGCTCTACGCCGAAGATGAACAATTCTGAGGTGAATTGTGCCCCATTGTCAGTAAGGAGAGTGTGTGGAATCCCGTGACGAGCAAAATGTTGCTTTGTTGCTTGAATCACAGAGGAAGACTGGGTGTCAGGAAGTTGATCAAGCTCGTAGAAATCACTGTAGTGGTCTACCGTTACCAAATAAGGTGATTCATTGAGTTCGAACAAATCTTGAGAAACTAGCTGCCAGGGTAAGGTTGGTACTGGGTAGGGTTTTAGTGGCTCTCGTGCATTTTGTTGAGTGTATTGAGCACAAACCAGACAACTTCTGCACAAGTCTGAGACCTGGCTATTGATGCCGGGCCAGAATACACAGTTTCTGGCATGACGGAAGGTGAATTCTAGACCCCGATGTGCAGCATGCAGGCGACGTAGAATTTCTGATCGCATGGCTGATGGAATGATAACACGATCTTGCTTAAAGAGAAGTCCCTCATACAAATGAGTTCATGGCGATAAGTTCAATAGGATTTTGCTAGAGGTAGAACAGCAGGCTTGTCGTGAGGCCACCCTGACTCGACATGACAAGGGAGTATAGTAGCGTTAGCTCTGGATCAGAGCTTGCTGCCGTCCTGATAGCTTGCAATGTGGCATCTTGAAAATACGAGAGATCAGGTTTGACTGCTTCAAACTCCACGCAATACACCATTTCATCATACAGCTGCTTGTGCGACGTTGTTGGCAGTGGAGCCCTAGAGAGGGTGTCTGCAAGGTGTAGAGATGACCCTTTGTGGTATTCTACATTGAAGGTGTAGCGCTGCAGAGAGAGCATCATGCTCTGGAGGCGGCGTGGTGCAGAAGCTAGAGCTCGTTTGAAAATAGTGAACAGTCACGTTGGCTTTACCGAAGAGGAGTTGGTCAAACCTGTGAAACGCGTGAACAATTGCAAGAGTTTCCTTCTCAATCTGTGCATACTTCTGTTCTGTTGGAGTAAGGGAGCTGGAGCTGTATGCAACAGGTTGCCATTGAATGTCAACAGAGCCAGTGTTTGTCGTAGAAGGTTGGAGAAGGGCAGCACCTAGGCCATATTCGGAGGCATCGACCTGGAGTACCACCGGCGCATGGACATCAAAGTATCGGAGGCAAGGGGCTTTAGACACTAAATCTTTGGCTTTTGTAAAGGCTTCTGTGTGTTGTTCAGCCCACAAGAAGTGTTGCTGAATGTGAGTGAGGTCACGGAGAGGACGAACAATGTCACTGAGGTGAGGACAAAACTTTGACAGGTATGTGATGGTTCCTAAGAACCGGCGAGTGGCTGCTTTGTCCTGAGGTTGTGGCATGTTAAGGACCGCCTTGACGATTACAGTGCTAGGCATAAGTCCATCTGGGGTGAGGACATGTCCTATAAAGGGTGCAGTGCATGTGCTGAACTTCACCTTGTCTGGGTTTAGTTTGAGATTGTGATGAGACAGACAATTAAGAAGCTCCAGCACAGTACGATCATGATCTACTATCGCGGCTGCTGTGCAATCCCCCTGTAAAACAGCGACAACGTGGACGCGACAACGTGGAAATGACGTATGTTTGGGCTTCCGTAGTAATGTGATTTTCGTCTCTTCAAAATTTTAAAGAAATCTTTATGGGCGAGTTGCCGACGAGCAAGTCCAGTCAAGGTTACCAACAGAGTTTCATGAATAATATTTCGTATTGGAGATCATCTTCACTTTTTGCTTAGTGCACTATGTACGTGTACCTTCAAGACAATTCGTTTTTCGCTTTTTTATCAACAAGACTAGAGTATCTGGCGCACTTAAAATCTTACGCCAGGTTGTACTCAATCCCGCCCAAAATTTGAGCCTTAATAATATTTTGTTAGCTAGAAGAAGTAGAAAGCTGAAAAAAAAAACAAATAAACACAAACTTAAAACAAACTTCAAACTTGAACTAACAACAAAAGACAAGTCTCACTTGAATGGCAACGGTTGTTGATCGGCCTTGATCGATCTCTTCACCAGATTTGCACCCAGTGGGTGCTAGGCTTTCGGAGCAAATTTAAATGTATACAAAAACATATTTCTACCGTGAAAACTGAAAAAGGTTTTATATTCCAACAAAATTAGTAACAACAATCTTCCTATAGATTTTCAACATATGTTTACCTTTTAATTTACCGTTTAATGTTAATAATGGTAATTGAACTTTGTGTTGTGCAATTTTAGTTCAAAATCAAACTTGCGATTACAAATCGCACTCCCGCTACGCGGTTGTGTGATTTTGAATCGCTCATTTGATGTTCAACCAATTGCACTCCACTCAGTAAACTACCGTTATTAAAATTGACTCCTAGAAATCACAATTACAGCATTCAAAATATGTTCGGTGCCAAACGCAGGATGGGAATTCAAGGAATCATCTAGATTCAAATCTATCATGCATTGATTCAATGCAGGGTTGAAGTTTCCATCAATAGGGACTTTAGGAAACGAGGAACGAAGCAAAGACGACCGCGGTGGCGAGAAATATTATTCCCGCTTAGTTTTCTCGTTTTAGATCATCGATAAATGTTCATTTTATACTTTGTACAAGGTTCTGGAACAGTAAAAGGTAAAAGGTTCATTGTCGAAGGTAAACAAAAGCTTCCACATTTTGTTGTTTGACGTTGTCGTTGTCCACGGAACCCCCAAAAGTGAGCTTTTCGCGGCGTATCAGTGAAGACGACGGTGAGCAACTGGTCAGCTTGCTACATTCCAACGTG
>JAOBRB020309410.1:0-11011 GCA_027575285.2 Zoanthus pulchellus | reverse complement strand
GTCCCCAGTTCGATCCCGGCACTTTGCCGAGATTTGAATATTTGTGTGACCTTCTTTTCCGCCTAAGCCAACTCAGCATTCCATCCTCCGGAGATTGGTAAATGAGTACCAGCATCTGCTGGGAGCTAACCTGTGATGGATTAGTGTCCCGTCCAGGGGGAGTCATAAACTCTCTTCCGCTTAACGCTACAGAAACCGGAGGTAAACGCCGGCTCCATGGGCCAGTGGGCTCGAAAGGATTTAGCTAGCTTATGTATTTAGGCAAAATGGCCACTTGGCATTTTTAACCCTGTGGTTATTTCTTGAAGTAAAAATTTGTCCGGAGTCTGGGTTCTGGTTATGACGTCACATTGTTTACAACTTGGATTCTTATGCCGTCAGCACAGCTGGTATTTTGACAGCTTTCTTTATTTGCTTAACCACTAAGCCCAGCAGATGTCTAAATTACAATTATTATGTAAATGTAAACAAAGGGTTGAATAATGTTAATATTGTATTCATAACGGGGTAAGATTTATACAATTTATCAGATTGTATTCAAACTACAGTCGGTTAAACCACGTGGCGTGCTAAGCGGGTTTCAATCCACTGACCCATGAGTCAAATAGTGTGCACGATACTTCACGATCACTTCAACTTTCTGCAATTCTCGTACACCATGGGCTTTTTGTTTGTTTTTCCAACTGCATGAAGTTTGTTACTATAGTTTTAGAAAAGATTGTCCAGATGGAATACTATTCAATTACAAAAAATTCAGAAACAAATCAAAGGTATCCTGTTGTAAGCTCGTGGAGTAAGTAAGATACTGTGTCAGGGAGCTGTTGTACCTTGACTGTTGTTCATAATATACTGTACGAATGATAAACCACATGTGTTGGTTTGCAGAAGTCATGTACCGAACACCGAAGTATAACGTGACATACTGAACGTCTTTCATTGAAAGCAGAATAATAGCAATCTTAAAGACCATTTCATGAATGCTGTATGCACTTGCCGAATTTGAGACGATCGGATATCGATTGCAAATTTCTATTGTTTACTCCTGACATCCTGATTTTCCAACCATCCCGATAGCCCTCCACGAGCTAAAAACGGGCCCCTTTATTTTCTTTAGTTTTCACCCATGCATAGGCGTTTTGAAAAGCCGTCTGATTTGCCTCTTACCACTTTAACTTAGTTACTAAATGGAGGTAGTCAGGATCACTGGGGCAGTCAGATATCACTAAGATAGGTTTTTGGTAACTGCTCACCCACCCGTCCCTAGAGTTAAGGTTAATGTCAACCAACCCTAATGGGGGGAGTGGTTTACTAGAAACTGGAATAAATTCATAATGATTTCTTAAATAAACTACTGTATTCTGAACAGTGAGCACGATCACTCCTTATTTTTTTATATATTTGAAACATTTTCATTTTCTCTCCTAGATACTTCCCATGCACTGTGAAGAGAAGCAAAGACGGTTCTTGTCCAGTGGTCTTTCTTCTTCACCAGGTACTTCAAATATCCTATATTATAGTGGTTAACAAAGATTAAAGGAAAGTGAAAATACGTAATTTTTCTATATTCTTTATTTTTTTTTTTAAGAACGTCAAATTTTTTGACTGAGGTTCAACGTTCTTGAATAGTTTCGGTATATCAGCCTCAAATGTTCTTAAACATGTTCCTAAAATAGCTTTACTGATTTTAGACAATAGAAATAATACATGTACCGTATGTGGTACTTTTTTGTATACATTGATTTGTACATGTACTTTGTACTGACTTTCTTGCCAGTTTGTCTCAAGAACTATACCTGAGAGCTGCAATTTGGTAAATGAAAAACCGGTTATCTGCAAACACTTTAGTCAGTTTCAGATCTATCTAAGGGCAAAGGAGGGCTGCTCAGGCACATTAATTACAAATTTGTTTTCTTTTTCACCCCAATTGTAGTTTTTTGTCTCCAGGAAAGAGATAAAGACAAAGGCTGGGGTGAATAGATGTTTGCATTATTTGCATTTTTTAAATGAAAACAAAACTTTTCATCAAGCAGCGCAAAAGTTTTGTCGGAATCTTTTAATTAAACTCATAACCTGAATGATATATTCCCCTGTTGTCCTTACACTGTAAAGACAAAATACTAATTTTGTTCTAAAAATTGAAGAGAAACTAAATTCTGCGTGAAAGTTGTTGAAGTCGGCAGTTGCATTATGTTGTACTTTGTGTAATGAAGATTAATCTGGCCAATAAGCAATTACCATGTTAGACTTACTAACCATCATTGAGACCAAATGTATGCAAATGAAACATTTCTTGTTTGACACTGATTATCATTACCTCACATTCATTCTTAGTACTATTTAAGTGTAGATACTGCAGTTGGTAGGATCTCTGCCATCTGACCACAGGGTCACCAGTTCGATCCCCATTTTTTTTGAGATTCAAATATTTTTGTGACCTTTGGTTCCAAGTTAAGTCAGCTTGCCATCCTTCCGGTAAAGGTGATTGGGTATCAAGGTTTGTTGAGAGCTAACCTGTAATAGGTTAGTGTCGCTTCCGGGAGGAGTCAAAGACTCTCACCTGTTTAGCGCTATAAAAACCGGACATGTAAGACGAGGTACAAAGAAGGAAAGGGGGACCCTCAAGGTTTTACTGTTTTCCTTGTGACTGAGCAGCTCCCCCGAGGTCTATTGCCTCGCTATCGAGATAACCGCCTACATTTCATGATAAGCACTAGCTTGTGAAGGATTTAATGTAACTATTTTAACTAGAACGATTGACAGTGAAATGAAATTTGTTTTCTGTAACCAGCTTACTTATTCTTGTGTTGTTTATTTATCTTTGCTCATTTACGCCATTTCTTTTGCTTTTTTTTATATCTCGTTTTTATTATATGTGGCAAAAGCAATCTTACTTTTGACTACTATTTTTCAGTTGTACATCAATATGCTTGAGGTATATTTTAGAGTGTATATATAAGTTGTAGGGATTTGGTAAGCATCAAAAGTCCTTACCTCTTGATGATGGAAAAAGAAAAATTTCCATCGCTTGGCCACGGTGAATCCGCAAGTGATTTTCCAAAATGTTAAACGCAGATAACAGCATGATAAAACTTTGTAATCGAAATGGTTTCCCCGTACTATTATAAGGATAAGGACATTTTATACATATAAAACCCCTTAACTAATACACATACTCTAACAAGTACGTTTCCATCTCTGTAGGGTATCCAGAGACGCATCGTTGTGACGGTCATTCACGAGAACGCTCCAGATTTTAGGTTCAAACGGGTGCTTGAACTTTCAGTAGGTAAGGAAATCTTTCATTTCTTTTATTTTATTTATTAATTTTTCCTTTACATTCTGTACCGCTTGAAGTACAGAGGAATTACTAGGTTTACTGTTACATGGTAAAGATATAGAGGATGTTACATGGCCACGCAAGGATACGAGTTTTATCTTCGAGTGCTGAAAGTATCTCACGAGTGAGTGAAGATGAAATTCATATCCCCATGCGGCCATGTAACGTTTTTTTTCATTTTGTAGTTACTGACGAAATTCCTACATAAAACTTAACTTTTTTGTTCATTTTCGAAACAGCAAACTAGTTCAGTTAAAGTGGTCACGTATCGCAAAATGCCTGTCACAGAAATGTTATGAAACTTGGATGTAAAGTTATAAGGAAAAATTAAGAAAATAGTACTTGTATTTTTTGTTCCAAAAGACATTTTCTTCCCCCTTGAAGCCATTTTGAAAAGAAGCGGCCACGCGCCTGAGCGGGAAGCTCTTTTGTAATTGCCTAATCATGTTAGTAACCATGGCGACACCAATATCCTCACATGTGAGAGATAAAAATAGTATCCTCACTGCGAGCAATGAAGATATGATTTTTTAGTAAAAGGAAAAATCCTGGTATTTCATCAGTATCAGTATAAAATATCTCGTATTAGGGACTGGTCAATAGGTATAGTGGGGAGGAGCCAGAGAATAGGCCAAAATGACAGAGCAAAATATTACGACCCACCCCTATTATAAAAGCGCAACATCTGATGACCCACAGCCTTTCCCTGACGTTTTGGAGAATTCTCGAGTAGGTGAAAACACTCGACTGCATCACTGAGCTGCACTCTAATTCTCCGAAACATTCGTCTCGGGTTTTCACTGATCTGCTCCTTAACTCTTCCAAACGTTCGTCTCGGGTTTAAAAAAAAATAAAATACACACTTAATGACAACTCCCGAAAGGGGCTTTTCAGTGTCATATTAAAAACCTCCCTCTTCCCCAATTAAGAATCCCAGCTGGTAGGAGGCAACCCAGTTGGCTATTTACATAGCGCGGTAAATTTACCCCAGGGTTTACCGAAGACAAATTCATTCAGTGGTCTGAGTCGGGGAATCAAACCCAGGTCTTCCGCATTCAAAGCCCCAACTCTGACCACTGCGCCATGCTGCCTCCTCCGGTTTTCACTGATCTGCTTTCTAATTCTCTGAAACATTCGTCTCGAATTTTCACTGATCTGCTCGCTAACTCTACCAAACATCCGTCTCGGGTTTTTATTGATCTGCTCTCTAACTCTGCCAAACGTTCGTCTCGGGTATTCACTGATCTGCTCTCTAATTTTGCCAAACGTTCATCTCCGGTTTTCACTGATCTGCTCTCTAATTCTCCGAAACATTCTTCTCGGGTTTCCACTGATCTGCTCTCTAATTTTGCCAAACGTTTATTTCGGGGTTTTTACTGATCTGCTCTCTCACTCTGCCGAACGTTCGTCTCGGGTATTCACTGATCTGCTGTCTAACTTTGCCAAATGTTCGTCTCGGGTTTTCACTGATCTGCTCTCTAACTCTGCCAAACGTTCGTCTCAAGTTTTCACTGATCTGCTCTCTAACTCTGCCAAACGTTCGTCTCGGGTATTCACTGATCTGCTCTCTAATTTTGCCAAACGTTCATCTCCGGTTTTCACTGATCTGCTCTCTAATTCTCCGAAACATTCTTCTCGGGTTTCCACTGATCTGCTCTCTAATTTTGCCAAACGTTTATTTCGGGGTTTTTACTGATCTGCTCTCTCACTCTGCCGAACGTTCGTCTCGGGTATTCACTGATCTGCTGTCTAACTTTGCCAAATGTTCGTCTCGGGTTTTCACTGATCTGCTCTCTAACTCTGCCAAACGTTCGTCTCAAGTTTTCACTGATCTGCTCTCTAATTTTGCCAAATGTTGGTATCGAGTTTTCACTGATCTGCTCTCTAGCTCTACCAAACGTTCGTCTCGGGTTTCCACTAATCTGCTCTCTAACTCTGCCAAACGTCCGTCTCGGGTTGTCACTGATCTGCTCTCTAATTCTCCCAAACGTTCGTCTCGGGTTTTCAACGATCTGTTCTCTAATTCTATCAAACTTCTCTTTTCGTTTTTCATTGATCTACTCTACAATTCTCCCAAACGCTCGCCTCCGTTTTCACCAGGCTATGAAGACACGGAGAACATACATGTATCCTGTGGTAAGCTGGTGGAGTAAGTAAGATACTGTGTCAGGGAGCTGTTGTATCTTGACTGTTGTTCATATTGATTTATATACTGTTTGCCGGACCAACCATATGTGCTGGTTTGCCAAAGTCATGTACCGAACACCGAAATATTACGTGAATTATTGAACGTCTTTCATTGGTAGCCGAATAAGAACATATGCATAAATGCGCCTGCCGAACATAAGACGATCGAAAATCGATTACAAGTTTTCAATTGTTTACGCCTGAAATCCTGATTTGCCAATTATCCTGATAGTACTCCGCGAGCTACAAATGTAGCACCGTGGTTGGCGCATTTATAAAGATCGCTTGGTCGCTTTGTCCAACAAAATTGTCCAACAAAATTGTCCAACAGAATTGTCCAAGTTAATGTGTACTAATTTTGTGGTACAATCCATGGTGCAAGCAAACCTGTGACGGATTATGCACCTGTCAATGTTTAGGCTCAAATTGGTGGGAGTGAATTTGTGGGTTACGGACGTATTTTCACTCAGCCTGCTTTTCCTTGGGTAGGAATTTGTGTACTGGAAACTGTCCCAGGATCGGCATTTTGGCATATTGTATTGCTGTAGATACTATTTAGATTTACACAGGCCTCTAATAGAAAAAGGTTTCCTTTTGGGGTTGGAACGGTCGGATGTAGTTGGCGCAGGTGGTAAGACCTCTGCTTTCCAATCACAATGTCGCCATTTCAATCCCGGCACTTTGCCGAGATTCGAATACTGTGTGACTTTCTTTTCCGCCTAAGCCAACTCAGCTTTCCATCCTTCTGGGGTAGATAAATGAGTACCAGCATCTGCTGGGAGCTAACCTGCAATGGATTAGTGTCCCATCCAGGGGGAGTCAAAGACTCTTATCCGCTTAACACTACGGAGTAAGCACTGGCCCCATGGGCCATTGCCCAGGGATAGTGACATTTTCTCTGGCTTTCATGAAAATGTTCAATTGCCCCTCGGTCTGCCTGCTTCCTTCCACACCCTGAGACTTAACTTTGACAAGTGCATTTGTATGCCATCCTGCAGAGGTCAAGACTTTCATCCGTCTGACCCTAAAGAAGCTGAAGATAAGGTCTGGCATCAATTGTTAATCTGAGTCTGGTAAACGAATATAATGCTATTTCTAGATTTAGTTATAACATAAATTAAAATTTAATTAATATACGTTTGACATTAGACATAAATCTTAAAAACCGGCAAAGTTGGCAGGCATTAGATCACTATGAAAAAAGTTAATTTATAATGTTCATTTATCACAGGTAATGTCAGGACGACCCCTCAGCAGCCTATGGGCCGCCCCGCCGATGTTCTCTCCTTAAGTGTTCTGTCGCCTCAGCTCCAGTCTCATCCTGATGAACACACCTCAGTTTTTAAGTTTGAGGCTGCCTGGGACTCATCACTGCATAACTCAATTTTGCTGAACAGGTATTAACTGGGCCTATATCTATCTCTGTTTGCTGTGTAATGGTTTCTTATTATCAACACCCAACTTCTTCCTACATGAAACATAAAGTAATGAGAAATTGCGGATTGATAAACCAAAGCAAACTGCTGAAGATTAAAACTAAAATCATCTCATATTTGTTCAACGCAAAATATGAGCTCAAGTGGCGAGAATTTAACTGTACAACAGCTGTGAATGAAAGGATTACTTTCAAAGCAACGGATGAACCCCCCATCCCCCGCGGTGGGTTACTTCTAGCTGGATGTTAAGTAACAATATCGCTGCAATTGTTTTTTAAATTAAAGGATTTCGAATCTTAGAAGATTCTGCTTAGGTTTTAGTTGGAAAAAATTATGTTAATCCGAAAGCTGCAGTTCAAACTCGTTTCTGCAAAGCCTGAAACAAAGCCTTGGGTTTAAAGTTTGATCCTAGGTTAGTGCTCTTAGGTTAGTGTTAGTCGTCTTTTGAACAGCTGGGCCCTGGTCACGAACCATTTGAAAAAAAGACACCGATTTTACTTGCAAGCAATAAATATTTTGATTCATTGTTCCGAAAAGTATCCACACCAGTATATAATATAGCATATTTCCAGTCACAATTGTTTACATAGCTATGAATATTATACTAGAAATAAAGAAAACTTTGCATGATTTACTTTTAAACTTTTGAGACTATGTCAGCAATTTAGAGTCGCAAAGAGATATCTTAAAATTAAGTTTTGAAGTTTTCAACGAACTTTTACTAGTATCACGTGTTTTGTTTGATTCAACGTGTTCATCTTATGTATGGTAAAGAGTTGTAAAAAATATCTGTTTTTTTTTATTCTGTCCTACAAATGTGTTTAAAAAATCGTTTTTGTGTTTCAGAGTGACACCATCTGGTCAGTTTGTCTTCGCAACGATGTCAGCCTACACAGAGGTGATTATTTTATATATATATTTGTTTTAAAAATACAACAACACTTTTGATTTTATGGAACATGTTTCGAGGTTTCAAACAGCATCATCAGGCAATAGTAAGTTTTCAAATTAAAGTAATTTTAATTTGTTAACTTACTATTGGCTGATGATGATTTTTGAAACATCGAAACATGTTCCATAAAATCAAAAGTGTTGTTGTATTTTAAAAACAATTATAGCACTTGTGCTATCAAGACCATTTTGAAATATGTACATGAAAAATAATGAAGCTATTTCCCTGGTGTATTTTTCACGACAACTGTAACCAAAGCGTATAAAAAATCAGGACATAAACAATAATCTTAAATCAACATTGAAGCTAAGCGAACCGCAGAAAACCTCAACAGTGATGACCGAATCGAATCTATGGCTGAAAAGGATTACTTTATAACATTTAAAGAACATAAAGGTAATTTTGATAACAAACCAACATGCTGCCAGATTAACCCTTCTAAAACAGAAACTGGACAAATAAGTAAGCGAATTCTTGACAAAATAAACAAAGAAATAAAGCAACAAAGATAAATCAACGGAAAAATACATCTTCCGTTCCTTAACTGGTATAAAGAAATCCCGAACAAAAAAAACGCCTCTTTCATTTGTTTCGGTGTGGTGGAATTCTATCCTTCTATTACTGAGAAACTTTTCCATGACGCCTTAAAGTTTGTTCAGAACTATATGTAAACATTACTGAAGGAGACAGAAAATCATTGTAAACGCAAAGAAATCTCTCCTGTTTTATAATAATCAACCTTGGTGCAAAAGAACGAAAAACAAGCTCTTTGACGTGACAGTAGGGAGCTGCGACGGAGCTGAGACCTGCGTACTCATTGGCTGTTTTCTACTTTCAACTCTATCTTAAAAATATGAAAATTGTATAGGTCTGTACAGAGATGACGGCCTAGCAATTTTTGAGAAATCTCCAAAAGAAATTGAAGACATCAAGAAAGATATCTGCAGTACATTCAGCAAACATGGGCTCCGTATAACCATCGAAGCAAACACCAAATTAGGATAAATTTATATTTAATTTTGGGCTATTGCCTCGTAGTCCATACGGCCTCGAGGTCTAATTGTTAAATAGCACGTTATTCGCGACTTTCGACTTTCAATCGGTGCCGTAGAAATAACCATATAGGCAGTATAAATAAAATTATATAGTTCCATTTTAAACCACGTATATATTTTTTGATTTGTATTACAGGTTGAAAACTGCTGTAAAGCTGCCTGCCTGAGAAAGGATTTATGTTTTATTGTGTATAGTCGTGAATATAATACGGAGCCTTCAAGGTTAGTGCGGCTTCATTTTAGAAATATAACAGGGTTCACCCGGTCTTAAAAAGTCATGGAATTTGAAAATGCATTTTCCAGGCCTGCAAGAGTCATGAAATCTTGAAAAAATGGCAAAGGTCATGGAAAGGCATGACATTTTATTTTTTTCTTGAGCTATGGTTTTTGGCGAATAGAATATTAATATAATTGAGCGCAACTGTGCTGAGAAAACTTCGGCATCACACGCATGTCACCCATTACGTTAACAAATTTAATGTTTTGCTCTAAATTCAAGAACGTTACACTGTCTTTCAGTGTCCAGGAGATGTAATTGGCATTTAAAGTTGAACTAAAGTGCGAGGAGTCTGTTTTTTGGAGTGCATTCTTCAATTTCTTGATATTTCTGAGTCATGGAAAATGACATTTGGTCATGGAGAAATCATGGAATTTCACTTTTCATTTTGAAACCTGTATAATATTTTCTCTGTTCCTTAATAGCTTGGTGAATTCTAGTGCAGAGTGTTTTATTCTTTTTTTTTTTTGACAAACCACAGGAGTACTAAGTCAGAGAATACTATGAACGACAAAACCAAGAAATTTCCCACAACAAAGCATAATAGAGAAAACTTTCAAAGAATTTTACAGGTTTAAATGTTAAATTAGTAATAAAATATGTTCACCTACAAAAAAAGTCAACCAAAGTTATAAATTTAAAAGCAAAAATATCGCTAATATCAATGCAAAAGGTTTTCAAACGTTCTGCGGCTTTCTTCGTCTGATGATCCAAAAACTTGCTTGATAGGCTTGAACCTACATTTTGAAGAAAACTAGCTTTCAGATATATAAGGTGATTTGTTCCCAGTATTTATTGTGTTCATGTACAAAGTTGTGTTGATCAAGGCCTCAGCATTTGAAATACCAATTAACTCCTTTTCGCATAAAACAGAAATTTCGTTGTCTGTACTGAATAGCTTCGACTTCATTTGGCTTGTTCCCCTTGCCAGCTTTTTTCAGTTCTTTGCTTCTTGCTTTTTGAGCAGCTCTCACTTGCTCAAACTCTTTATCTTCGAGTATATTCGCTGGATAGTTTTTAGTATTATGATAACGGTTAAAACTACAAATCAGACCTCGTAGACTTGAAGGTTAAACTTAAAAGTCTTCGCCGTCTTTTCTTCGCACAACAACAATAAATCACTGATATAGCTGTTCACCTTAGAAAGATGGATTTGCTCTAGGTTTCTCTCTTCGCTTTGCTCCTTAGAAACTTGTTCAGTAAGCCAACGTCTCTTCGTGTTTTTGACAGGGTATTTTTGTTAGTTTGCTCCTCAATGAAACAGTCGATGCTTTTATCAAGAAACACAAATATGCTACCACCGGCTCCCATTTTTTTGATTGAGCGTACGAGGAGCTGTGCAAAGCTGCCAGTTCGCAAAACCAGGAGCTTTGTGATTGGCTGAAAAGTTTTCTTCTCGTGTGAAAAAGTTGTTTCGCACCCCTGATTGGTTAATAAGACGCGGGAAACAGGTTTTCAAACAGTACAAAAGCACTCGAAACTCTCATTATGAATAAAATAAATGTATTTTATGTTTGTTTTCGTTGTTTTCTCTCTTGGTAGGTCCATGTGGAGCCTGCTCAGTGGAAGCTCTAAGCCTCACGATATAGACAAGTACAGCGGTGTGTTTGAACTGAGTCTCCACCCAGCAGATGAACACGGTCAAGGTATCACGCAACTATTTAAGTAATCATAACGATTTTGATTTATTTAATAATCCAAGATATTCACGGATTTTGATTGGTTTTTGCCTATGATCTATTAGAGGACAGACGCACGATTGACGTC
>JAOBRB020309301.1:0-11012 GCA_027575285.2 Zoanthus pulchellus | reverse complement strand
TTACATGTATTGAGCACTGTTTCACGGATATCAACCTCACATTTTATATATATATATATATATATATATATATATATATGTATATCAGTCTATTTTTATAACTGTTTCTATAGAAAGAAAGACTCAACATTTAATTATAAGTGGTTTATTAATTTTGCTTGCCTGTCACCAGGAACAGCTCTAATATAAACACTCCACCAACTACTCTCCAATAAATCGTAAAACCGATCTGTCTCTTTGTTAGGGAGTTGATTATTCAGCAATGGGTATCAGTGAAAAGTTCCAGTTGTATGTGAAGCACACAGCCGAGCTACATAGGATTAAGCTGGATGACATGACCAGGAATGAGAAAATCGCATTCTTCATCAACATCTACAATGCGTTGGTCATCCATGCAACTGTGGTGAAGGGACCCCCTCTCAACCTGTGGTATAGATTCAAGGTACGTAGGTGCTAGTGAAACCGTGGTTACCAAAGTATTTGCAGGTTTGGTTTTTCCTATATGGTGGATTTTCCAAGCCACAGTGCACGACCAAGGATTTGTAGGACATTATTGTGTAAATGGAGTATTGCTCTTGTCATTTACGATACATTCCTGCAGCATTTTTCTTGATTGAATTTTGTTGCCAAGTTTAGCTGCATCGTTAATTTAACAAGAAGTTCGGGTATAGGATGATTTGGTCAGACCATCGTTAAGCTCAGTTGTCAATAATCCACCGTGGAGACAACATCTCTCGTGAGCTATGCTAATGCTGCATTACTATTTAACCCTTTCACTCCTAATCAGTCAATTTCTCCTTACATAACAAATACAAAATAAGACATCTGGTAATGAGAAAATGAGAACTGATCAAACAGAGCAAACTACTGATGATTAAATGTGAGATTCTCTCAAACTTCATTAATGAAAAGGATGACCTTAAGTTGGGAGATTTTAATAAATTATAAAAGAATGTCATCAAGAGGAATTTTATATTATAAAACAAAATCTTCAACAATTGTAAGTTAACTATTACACAGATTTCGGAAATTCTGACCAGTGTTTGTCGGTTGACCGCCATTACTATTTCACTCCCAATCAGTTATCAACACTCAATTTCTCCTTACATAACAAATACAAAAATAAGACATCTGGTAATGAAAAAATGAGAACTGATCAAACAGAGCAAACTACTGACGATTAAATGTGAGATTATCTCAAACTTCATTAATGAAAAGAATGACCTGAAGTTGGGAGAATTTAGTAATTGAACTGGGAGTGAAAGGGTTAACATTTTTTAAATTTCAAATTTCCCGCCATTCGGCGAAGCTAAACCTTTTTTTATACCAGAATTTCTTGTTTCGTTGCATAGTCTTCCGTTCTTGCATTGTGAGCTCACAGTGTTGCACTAAAAGCTTGCTTGGTTGTAAGTCTTTTATTCCATTTGATCTGTAAATACTCAGGACTCGTTTTTTTTTTGTTTGCTTTGGTGATACTTAAAAGTAAAACAAGTTACTTAGCACTACCTTAAATAGCAATGTTCGGAAATATTACTTGCGTTTCAAAATCTTAGAATAATCATAAAATAAATGTTCATATTTTGTTTCAGTTTTTTAACACGATCAGTTACATTATTGGAGGGCACAGCTACTCTCTCAATGATATTGAAAATGGAATCTTGAGAGCCAATCGCAAAGCCATCGGAGCCTTGAAAAAGCCTTTTGGAAAGAACGATCCGCGATTGGCTATAGCTTTGTCAGAACCTGAGCCCAAGGTTCACTTTGGACTGGTCTGCGGTGCCAAGAGCTGTCCGCCAATCAAAACATACACACCAAAGGTACGAAAAAATGTTTAACCGTGATTGTTTGAGGTATTGAGTGACTTAAATGTTTGAGTTGAAATACGGTAACTTCTGACGGCATTAGAACATCGTGCTACACAGAATTGTATATAATCCGTAAATAATGTTTTTGTTTCTGATCTCATACATCGTTCTCGATGAGAGACTCTATCATTACGTCATTGGAGTGTGCCACGGCTCATCCCCTCATAAATTAAACATGTGAGTAATTACTTTATAATGGGATGTGTGTACACTGAGTGACAAGCTTAGTGTATCAGAACTTTAAAGCGCCAATGTATATAGGAATCTATTAATTTTAAATTAGCTAAAATATTTAGATGCAAGCTTTGCTACTGTTCTATTTAAAAAAAAATTTATTCGTGGTGGAATAGATTTAACGAAAAAAGAATATTTATTCAAAGATGAATCATCATCATCATCATCATAACAATCATCATCAACATCATCATTACCATCATCATCATCATTATCATCACCATCATCATCATCATTATCATCATCATCATCAACATCATCATTACCATCACCATCATCATCATCATCACCATCATCATCACCATCATCATCATCATCATCACCGTTAATACCATTATGTTATCGTCAAAAATAATTTTCAATGCACAAAAATCATCAAGGGAATCCGCACTATTGTTTCAAATCCATAAATTACTCTTTTCAAATCGCTAGGGCGTGGATCAGGAGTTAAAACTCGCAGCAGAAGCGTTTCTCGAAGGTGATGACGGCTGCAAGATTAACGTAGCCAAACGCGAGGTTGGTTTTGTTCTGATTTTTGACAATCCGTTAGAATGATCTTTTGATGATAAATCTTCATTGAAGTATCCGTCTTCATTAAAATACCGCTTCAGGAACAGAGCGATTGTGGTTATAAAAGTTTGAGTGCTCTAACGTCAAGAAGGATGAAGCGATGAGATTTTTGGGCCAATAGACGCAACTCTCTAACTGCTGAATGTCATACAATGCTTGTATGACATCTGCTACATCGGAGTTCGCCAGTACGCACTATTTGTCAACCGTGTCGTAAACCTAATTCACAGGTTGTCTAAATACGCTTTCCTAATAGCAATGGTGCCTTTATGTTATTGACAGAATGGGTTTTGACAAATTTAGAGTTTTATTTTATTTCAATAAGCAACTTTCGTTAACTATAAAAAAATTCCGCTCAAGATTGCAAATTGGTTAAAGTGGACCTTGTGATTTTGGTGAATCCGTGACCACCCTGTACGGCTGGAGCTAGTACCATAAAAATCTAGATACGTATAACCGAGACTTCAGGTGCCTCTGTCTTTCAATATCAACCAAATAAATTTTTGCGAGTTTTTGCTCCAGCAAAAGCTGTCCTTTATCATAGTATAAAATAAAAATAAATTTAGCTGAAGTTTCGGAAGAAAGATAATGCGCTCCTATTCAAATAGTAACTCCAGAGAAAAACTAAAATAGCAAAAAATGTGGTTGAGAAATCTCAAAGAAAAGAAAAAAAAGAATTTGAAGTTTCAATTTAACAATTTCATTTGACGGATAGCCGAAAGTGTATCATCGGTAATGGTTGTTTGAACAAATTCAATTTATTGTTTATCAGAAGATATGGTTGTTCTTTCGTTTGTTCCTGAAAGATTTCTACTAAAACAACTAAAGTACTCCCTTTCATTTTTTGTCGCCAGTCGCTAGAGCGATAGAAAGTTCGAGCGAATTCTAATTGACTTGTTAAATATGAGACAGTGAAGAAGAGGCGGATGTTACTAAAACCAGGAATGGGGAATGGGGAATGGTTTTTGAACAATAAATCTGTATTGCAGCAATGACAGATTTATCGTTCTAAAACCATTCCCCATTCCTGGTTTTAGTAACATCCAGATGAGGCTGTAAAATTAAGATTTAAATTGTCTATATCTAACTTACTTGTAAACAATCAGAATTTTAGTTACCACTTTCCACCGCATATATCATCTGATAATTTCCTATTCTTTTTACCTACCACAAAAAAATGAGTTTAATTTATACGAAAAATATCTAATTGTAAAATGTAAAGCTGATGAACTGTTTTAAAAGACAACTTACTGCTGTTATAGATACTTTGTGGACCGATCTCTATTACAATACATTTTATCTTACATTTTGTTTAGATTGGACTTAGTCAGATTTTCAAATGGTACAGAGAAGATTTTGGAGGAACGAAGGATGAGGTGAGTGAGTGTTTTTGTTATCACATATCGAACCCGGGGGGGAGACTCCCCTGAAAAATGAGTAGGGGTGCTCGACGATACTTTTAGGGTCTGAAATTAGGATCTTGCGCACCTTTTAGGGTCTTCGAACGGCTAACGACCACCTCCGCACCTTTTAGGGTCCATAAGGTCTGGCTTATGACAATAGTCTGCTAAAGTTCGGAAATTATTCGAAAACATAGTGTTTGATGTATATTTATCACTTTTTAATAAAGAATAATAGTTAAATGTGGTCGCATCTTTAAGGGTCTAAAATTAGGATTTGAGCTCATTTATTCGCACCTTTTAGGATCATTTTTAAAATCTTCCGTCGAGCACCCCTACCCACTTTCCAGAGGAGTAACCCCCCGGGATATCGAATCCTCATGATTATTCTCGTATGAGCCATTTACAGCCATTTGCTGTCATAGTTCTTGCATGATTTTATACGTTTATTTGAAACAGTTGGTTATTTGTTCTGAGTTTATTTTTTTATTGAAAAGAATCTTCTTATTTTGTACCTTATAAATTAATATTACCTGATATAGTTCTTTTAAGCCGCTCGGTTAATAATTTATGATAGTAATTTATATAGCTTCATAGCGCTTTTTACAAATAGTTGATCAAATGCATTTAAACTGAATAAAATCAAAAGTAAAATATATGTTGTGGTTTAAAATTTTTATGGATCAAATTATTTTTAAACCAGTTTATTTTTTTTCAAACCAGTATATTTTTTTTCAAACCAGTTTATTCTTCTCATATCAGTCTCAGGCCAATAACTTGTGATACCTAAAAAAACGGGTATGCTAGCAACGGTTGATTGGGTGGTTAAGAGGGGATGAATGAGGACTACAGATTCAAAATCCAAAAGTTAGTTGTTCAATTCATGTGGTATTCCAAATTAAAAAAGAAAATAGTGTTGAGGTATAAGATGCTAAGACCAATGCAAGAAGATAAAAAAGGAAAAAAAAAATAGAAGTAAAAAAAAGAAGAGATAAGTAGAAAGTGGTGGTAGAAGTAAAAAGAAGAAAAGGTAAGTAAAAGTGGTCGGTGGGTGGGTGGGTGGGGAGTGAGTGGGGTGACTTTTTTTACTTAATTCCTGTCGTTCCGTACGGAATATAGGTCGTCCACCAGAGCAGGGTTCCAACGGGTCGGGGAAAAGTCAGGGAAGAACGGTTTTTTTTCAAGGTCAGGGAAAAGTCAGGGAATTTTGTATCAAATTTTATCTGGTCTATGAGTGGGAACCGTGCAGATTACGCCATTCCCTCCTGTCCTGGGCCTTCCGCTCGAGCTGTCCCCAAGTGAGGCCAGCGACCTTTGCTTCGGCTTCAGTTGAGCGCCGCCAGGTGGTCTTCGGCCCTCCTCGTTTGCGCTTCCCTTGAGGTGTCCACCGTAGCCCTCTTCGTGTGACGTTGTCTGCGTATGTCAGCGTATGTCCAAGCCAGCGCCACTTGCGTCTCTTGATCTGTGGCTCGATTGGCTCCAGGGATGTGCTTCTCCAAAACTCCTCATTTCTCAGCCTGTCGTACCACCACAGTTGGGTAGTAGGTGGAATATGAGGATGGAAGATCCCATTCAAGTCTTCAACACTCTCAAATTTAAATGAAGGGCTTTTTTAAGACTGCTCATAAAACCCAATATACAAAAATTAAAGCAGTTTTAAAAAAATTAAACTAGTTTGAAAAATTAAAACTGGTTTGAAGATTTCAATCTAAAGAGCAAATTCAAACCACAACATATATAATTACAATATTAGTTAAACAAATAAAACAGACTTGAAGTGATTCATTAAAAAGAAACGTCTTGTTTATTTTCTTAAAATCGTTTGTGAAGGGAATCAGTTCTTTTATTGCCAACAGGCAGTTTTTTCCCACGATAAATCCGGGAGCGAACGCCAAGTGTATAGGCAATATCTTGATATGGGTGTTGTAGCTGTTGTTTGAACGAAGAATTCAGAAAGATTAACTATCTCTAGAAGCACCAAAAGCTATAAAAGAGTTTTGGTATCTTACACGTTTATTCTTACATGTTCCCGCGATAGATACAAGTTTGTTTTTGTGGATGAATGGTTTAGGTTTGGGTTTACAAATTTTCGACTAGACGTACAAGATCAAAATTAGAAGAGAACTCATTCATTCAGTGCAATGCGATTCATTGAGTCTGTGCGGCTTTACCAACCTTGGCGAAGCCTGGTGTCTATTCACATAAAGTTTACAAAATGTGTCGGTCTGGCGAATGTCGCTCATACCCTTTGCAGTCTACTCAACTTTACGTTAGCTCCAATTAGGAGGGCAAATAGCCAATCAAGGGAAAGCCCAGGCATTCAAATGCATAAAAACAACTGCTAGGCCGAGAAGCTAGCCAAACTCGTTAGTGGTTGGCCGTGGCTAGGATTTTGTTATTAGGGGGCTAAGTCCTATGAAATTTTAAGAGAGCATTAATAATCTAATGTATCACCTTTCTTTTGTAAAACGTTTAAGCAAAAACCACCCAAACTCTACTCCACGGTTTGGCCAGAACCTGCACGCATGCGCACAACCAGCTTCACCCGAGTAACAACACAGCAAGTAACTGAAGCAACCGTGTACAGCTGTTTCGTCCTTGTTAGAACTCATCAGCACGGTATAGCTTTTTAGCTACAAGGGCGAGTTCAGAGAACTGGTTAAACGCTAACTCCCACCGCATGCATGTGGGAGCTTGGTTGGTGTATGCCAAAACATACCATAGGCAATGCGTGTGGAGAGAGGATCCAAAGAGCGGACCTAGGTGGTTCAAAAACACATATGTAAAACTTTTAAGCAAAAACCAACCACACTCTACTCCACCTTTCTTTTATATTCGTTCATCCACAAAGGCGCTATTTATCGAAAAAAGTATGGTAGCAATCAAGTTCTCTCTTGGCTTTTGGTTTCCAGTTACTGATTTTTCTTCTTTACAACTTTATCTGAAAATGTTAAAACTAAAACAAAGCTATGGTTATGACCTCTAACGTTTTTTCACTTGGACTATACAGCGGCCACTGCTTCTAACACCCAATGGTTTATATTTCTAACCCCTAAATAGTTACATAGTTCATAGTTCCCCTTAGTATATCACTCTGATGTTTTCAGATGTCTGTTTCACCAAACACTCTCAATATACAGTGCTTCAGTTTTTGTAACCATATTTGAACTGTTGCACATATGATAATGAAGGGGAAAATGCAGTGGATATGTATGTGTATATATTAAGACGCCAAGCGCTGAGATGTATATCTATAGTGCTATGCACCAACCCACCAGTGAGAGTATAGCTGTTCTGTTATTTACCAGAATAAGGTGCCTGATAAGAATGCACTCTATTTTCAAAGAAATAACACAATGGAAACCGTTATTTTATTTTTTGGTGCGCGCGCTTCCTGTCATTTTGGCTTCCTCCTTAAAATCAACTAATATAGGGCTCAGAATTGCGGCTTATTTTTTACTTTTCCGACTAAAGCTTTAACAGCGGTTACAATTTGGTGACCAATACAGTGAAAACCCGCAACTAAGAACCCACATTTTCAGGAGTTAGCCTTAACAGGTTGTTATATAAATGGTAGTTAACAGAATTTTAGGCTATTTAGGTTCTTAAAATTGGTTCTTAATCCTGAAGAAAAAAAAATTAAAACACGACTGCAAAGAAATTGGTCATTAGCCTATACGTTCTCTTTTGTTGATAATGGTGTGCTGATCTTCATATTGCTTAGTATGCTAATATTGCTTTGTAAGTCTACATATCTTGCACTCGTTTTTCTTTAAAAAACAGTTTTACAGCAATGGAAATCTGCTTTTTTCCCTCAAATATGATTCTTGCAATGCAGTAGTGTACTTGATAAGTATAATTTTAGAAAATAAGAACCTAGTTTAAATTTCTTAGGCTAAACAGGTTCTTGTTTATAGGGGGTATAAATGACCAATTTTAGGCTAGCAGGTTCTTAATTTTTAGGTTCTTAGTTACAGGTTTTTACTGTATTTATCTCCCACAGCTAAAGTAAAACAGAAATTATCCTCCAGAAGTTGCTACCTTACCACTAGTTTTCAACATTTAAAACATAAATGCGACCGTGAAATTTTATTAATTTTGAGCACTGTTATAGTGTTGAACTGCATCGCGAGGTACGGGAACCAATCAGAGCTCGCGAAATTAGATATCTATTGCTTGGTAGCTGATACTAAATGTATATCCCTCATTTTGTTTCAGATAGCCAAGTTTGTATTGATTCATATGGCTCCTAGTGTGAAACGCACCGCGCTTGAAGAGCTTATCGTGAGTGGCAACTACAAAGTCACTTTTATGAACTACAACTGGAGTATTAACTCCAAGTAATCGTCGCTGATAAGTGAAGTCAAGTCTAAAGAACAAGATTGTGCACAACAAAATACTCTTTATATGAGACAATTTTAAGATGTAATATTGCATCGTACTTATCTCGAAATTGTTTGATGAGTAACAATTATTCCAAGAGCGCGCGTTGGATATGAGATGGTAAATAGCAAACGAGGTGCGCAGCGCCGAATATAATTGGAATAATTGTTTTATTAAGTTTCCAAAAGCCCTTCAATACTTGAAAATGACAACAAAATTTTAATCTGACATTTTTTAGCTTGGCAAAACTTCACACAGGTAGTTTCCATATATGGTCTCGGTGTATGAGCTGATAACGGAGATTGAGTGAACCAATCAGAACGCTAGACACGCAATATTCGAGATAGAAAATTTAATAATTCACGATATTTAATTGTTTCTCTATTGATAATATTTAAAGTTTTACTCGCGTTCCTCAAGAAAGTACTTGATATTAAATGCGGAATAGCTGCTAAAATTAATACTACACATTATGTTTTTATTACATAGATAGGAGTGTATTACTGTAAAGGCCCGTTTAAACGGATCAAACATGTTGGTCAAACATCATCAAACATTATTGGGTGGTGTTGGACGGTGTTTCATCAGTGTTTATGCTCGAGTGTTCAAACGAATCCAACACAATCCAACAATGTTGGATCTCGGTACCAGGCCCATGAATTTTTTTTTACAAGATTGCCTTTTTTGATCACGCGAACGTAAATGTTGGACGATGTTTGATGAAAAGTTTGAACAAAGTCAAACTTCATCCAACATCGTCCAACACTATCCAACATGTTTGATCGCGCTGTTTAAACGGGTCAAACATGTCGAGTCCAACAATTTTTGATGATGTTCGACCAACATGTTTGATCCGTTTAAACGGGCCTTAAGATACGCCACTCGAAGATTTCATATGAAACAACATGCGGGATACGAGTGACATATTTTCCGTATCCTCACAAGTGAAGATATCGTTGAGGGACATTCCTTTGTTTTTCCCGTCTTTTTTATAAAGTGTTTTCTATTTTCGGAACACTCGTATCTATGAAATAAAAAGAAATTACACGTTGGCTTGAACATAGCAAGTTTATCTTCGAGTGGTAAAAATATTTCACGAGCGAGCGTAGCATAATATCCTCAATTTACTTACCTCAAAATTGTTAGCTAATTCATGTCACGATATTTAATTGTTTGTCTATTGATATTAAAAGCTGTTCTCGCGTTCCACAAGAAAGTACTTGATATTAAAGGCGGAATAACTAGTAAAAGGAATACTGCACATTGTTACATTGATTACATTGATATGAGCGTTTTACTGTAAAATACACCACTCGAAGATTTCATATGAATCTACATCCGGGATGCGAGTGACGTTTCTTTATTCTAAGAATTGAAGATATCGATTAAGTCATTCCTTTTTTGTTCCCGTTTGTTGTCTAGAATATCTATTTTTTTAATTTTTGAAACACTTAATATCTATGTGATAAAAAGAATATTTTACATTGGCTTGAAAATACGAAGCTTATATCTTCTCTGTGCTTACTCGTAAACAATTTTTCCCCTCGATGATAAGCTATATATGTTTGCCTCTCTCCGCCATGTAATGTCTTCTATTTATAAGAGTTAGTTACTGGAAGTGAGTAGTTTGTTTACAATTATACCCACGAACTGGCGATAATATGAACGAGAAAGGTAAATATATAATGGACGAAGCGAAGCCAACAGAAAAACTGTAAAAATGTTCCGAACTGCTTCACAAAAAACCTAAAGTCGGCGAACGTATCTGAAACTAAAAGGCGGGAAAACTGTTGGACGTGCACCCAAAAGCCCGCCAAATTAAATAACTTTAGTGTATATATTTTGATAAAGGACAACTTAAAAAAAATAGAATTACTGATTAATTTTAAGAATTCATCTTTTTCTATAGTCGAAAACCTTTGTATTTCGGCCATTTGTAAGCAATCGAAAAGATTGCAATCTTATTTATCATGAACTTGTGAATGACTCTAGTTCGATCCGTCTCGTAAAAGCCACAAGAATAAACAAGGTACTTTTTGTTTCAATGGCGCTTTCGCAGTGGAGAAAGTTTTTATTTAGGCTCTGCTTACATGGAACGGGCTAGCCCGGTTTAGCGGGCTGAGTTTTTCTAACGAGATCCCGGCTGTCCCCATGAAATCTGTAAAAATTTGGCTCGCGACTACATGTAATACCGGGCAAGGTTTAGTTTTCAGCCCGCTTAACCAGGCCAGCCCGTCTCATATAATCAGGGCCTTTGTGTGCTCAAAGATCACAAAAGATCAAAGTGCATGTCCTTGAAAGATCCTTGAATTGGTTGTTGGAAATGTTACGATTTTTAATAACTACGTGCAGAAAGCGGTTTTATATTGTATATTATACTAACTTTGGCGAGCATTGTGGCGTATTATCCGGGCTCTAATGGACATTTTGGCGGATATATTAGAGCCCGCCGCTAGAACACAACTTTCATTAAATAAATATTCGCGTTTCTGAAGTAGCAAAATGTTTTTGTGCTAAATGCTCTCCAAAGTTATAATAATAGTAATGTAGTTGATGTTCT
>JAOBRB020309191.1:0-11013 GCA_027575285.2 Zoanthus pulchellus | reverse complement strand
GCAGAAAGACGGAAAAGATTTCAAAGTTTCGTCCAGTGAGTACGCCTGGCCGTATTTGTAATGTTTTGACGCAAAAATAAAATTTAAATCTAGCTTTAACTAGCGAAAGATATTTTCTCCTAGATATTGTTTTGACCAACAAGTTGGATTTTACTAAAACAATTATTCATCTCGCCCTCATGGCCTCTGAGTCCGAATAGCTCATTCGGCCTTCGGCTATTGACTCAGAGCCCATTCGGCCTCGAGGAATGATTGTTAAATAATCGTCTCATATCCGACGAGCGCGAATGAAATAATTGTTTTACTAGTTGTTGCTGTGAGCAAGGTAGCGCTAGTGCCTTAGCTTTTTGGTTTAATTACTATTTATATCTCTTAAATTTATTTGCTAGTCACAATTGACGACTGGATTTGCCACGTACCATTAACTGTCAGAAATTTGGAGTTTTATATAAATTGTAGATGGATACATCGCATCACCAGGTTACAGGACTTTGTCAAGAAATTTGGAAATTTTTACCTTAGGCCACTGCTTTCTTCCAGACTCATTTGCAAAATTTAGATTGTGTAAGCAAAATCTTGCTTTAGCGAAACCGATGAAATTTAACAAAAACACACTTCCCTCGTGATGAAAGCTTATTCCCATGGTAAAAAAACCATGTGATTTTAAAACTGGGGAGCCTAGCCCCTGCTGCAAAGAAAATGTCGACTTATGATTGGCTCTGAGCAGTAAAATATAAAGAACACGCCGAAGTTAACCCGAAAAACGAACATCCGCACCACAAGACTAAATCTTAAACGGTAGTTGCGATTAGGATGCAAGCAATTAAATTTCATGAGTTCTCCGAACCTTTTATTCTGACATTTTTTAGCTTGGCAACAGTTTGCACAATTAGTTTCCGTATATGGTCATATGGTATAGATGCTAATTACCAATATCGAGTGAACTAATCAGAACGCCAGAAATGCAATACTCGAAGTTGAAACTTTAATAAGAAGAAATATTCACTATCAAGGTGACGTTCTGGCTAATTTTGTCACACAACATAAGGACAAATACATTAGTTCACTTACTCGCTTCCTTTGTATACACTTCCGTTGATATAAAAGGACCTTCGCCTTTGATAGTGAATGCAGAAACGTTGATTGAGTAAGCAACAGCCCCCTCGAGGCCATACAAAATCACTTCAATGGAACTCTGATCGGCAATTTCGGAAACATTTAGTGTCTTCGAGGCACTATTTTCAGCATGTCCTATTCCAGGAACAGCTTGGTAAGTCACACCATACGACAGAATAATACCATTCCGTTTGGGTCCAGGAACTTTGGAAAAATGGACTTTAATGGCAGTATCGTTGATAGAGTTGCCAGATATGTTGGATGGCGAACTAGTCGGTACTAAAAAGAAATAAGAAAAATGTGTATAATGAAGAAACTATCATAGTATCAAGTATTATCTGTTATTCTTATGCCACGTAGTAATAGTGTTCTTCCTTTCAGTTTTTTAGTTTTGACCACGCGGTTAACATTTGTGTTCTGGTTATTGTTTGCAAATGTTAAGGTAAAACGCGCCCTCCAGTTTTCCTTTTTTTTACTCCCGTAGTTGTAAGAGTAAGTTGATCCTCTATTCTGACCGAGGTTTAGCCACGACGGCTTTGCCGAAGACAGGGGAGAAACCAACAAACCCAATTTAAAAATGTTAAAAAATTATTAAGTTGTGAGCTAAATAAAATCTCCGTTACACATACAGCTGATATAGTAATTTTCATCCTAACAACGTTGTATTGTACACGTTCGGGTAAAGAAACTGCTACATTAGTAACGATCTTCATTATTATTAATAGTATTATTATATTGTTATTCTTACTATCATTATTGAATTCATGAAATACATTATATTTGTACGTTAGAGCAAGGAAACTACCAAATTAGTGAGAAGCTTTTGGAGTTATTTTAGCTGATGAAATATATATATAAAATCAACTATTTTTATTACCATCATTACTATTATTATTTTTATAGATATTATTATTATTATCATGCAGTTAAATTATCTGTATGCACAGTGTTAGATAGTATATAATATTAGAGTTGATTTTTTCAAAAAACTTATAACAACATCGATTCAGTATGCATAAAACAAATAGCTGAAAATAAATGTGTTCATACCGTCTTGATCAGTTGTTGCTGTTATTTCCGTACTGTTAGGTCCATCACCTTTTGATGTAAAAGCCAACACCGAAATGCTATATTCAATGTACTTTTCAAGGCCAGTAAGAACTGCTCCTCTCGTGCTTTCCCCAACCATTTCTTTGACCATTACTGCTCTATTCACAGCAAACGTACCGACTGCTTTAAAATATACCTTAAAACCTGTAATTATTCCGTTTCTTTCCTCTCCAACCACATTTCCCCACGTGACATTGAGTGCCGTAGAGCTTACGTTTACAGCCCTGACATCTTGCGGAGGGCCAGTTGGTGCTAATAAGAAATAAAACAAACAATAAGAATAAATTATTTCAACAAATAATAGAAAACACCAAAATAGAGAACTAGAGTCAATTTTGTTGTTCATGCTATAAGAGTTTAAGCTTGACTAACACATAGTATTTATAAATGATATTAATTTAACCTTTCAGTCCCACTTGAATTACTCATATCTCCCAACTGCAGAATATACTTTCCATAGAAATGACAAGTTTGAGAGAATTTCAATTTTAATCTTCAGCTTGATCAATTCTCATTCCTTTGTGCTTTTTTCCTTTTTTTCGTCTATTTTCTTATATTTTCCAAACACTCAAATCTATCTAATAAAAAGACAATTTAAATTACACGTTGGTTTGAAAATATGAAGTTTATCTTCTCCTGGAAAAACTACGCTCATACGTGAAATATTTTTAACACTCGAAGACAATCTTCGTATGCTCACCCGACCCTGTACTGATATCCTTTATTTATCATAAATACTTTATTGAAGCAATAATCATACACTGGCTGGTTTTTGAATTAATCGTGTGATGACAAAGCAAAAACCATTATTCAACTTCAACAACCTTATGAAAGCTTCTTAAAATAAAATTCTTAATAAAATTATTAAATTCAGTGTGGCATTAGATGTCATCTTAAGTTGATATTACATATAAGTTAGAAAAGAAAACCACTAAAAATCGTTTCTGGAGAAAAAGAATGGAGTTTGATTTTTTTTCAAAAACCTAAAACAACATCGATTCAGTAAACATAAAACAAATAGCCGAAAATAAATGTGTTCATACCGTCCTGATCAGTTGTCGCTTTTACATCCGTACTGTTAGGTCCATCTCCTTTTGACGTAAAAGCCAACACCGAAATGCTATATTCAATGTACTTTTCAAGGCCAGTGAGAACTGTTCCTCTTGTGCTTTCCCCAACTATTTCCTTGACCATTACTGCTCTGTTCACAGCAAACGTACCGACTGCTTTGAAATATACCTTAAAACCTGTAACTATTCCGTTCCTTTCCTTTCCAACCACATTTGACCACGTGACATTGAGTGCCGTAGAGCTTACGTTTACAGCCCTGACATCTTGTGGAGGGCCAGTTGGCACTATTAAGAAATAAAACAAACATTGAGAATAAATTATTTGAACAAATAACATAAAATCCAAAATAGAGAAACTCCATTTTTTGTTCATGCTATAAGAATTTAAGCTTGACTAACACATAGTACTTAAAAATGACATTAAACCTTTCAGTCCCACTTGAATTACTAATTTCTCTCTACTTCAGAACATACTTTTCATAGAACAAGCTTGAGAGAATTTCACTTTTAATCTTCAGTATGATGAATTCTTATTCCTTTGTATTTTTTCCTTTTTAACGTCTAATTCTTTTTATTTTCCAAACACTCATACATATCTAATAAAAAGAAAATTTAAACTACACGTTGGATTGAACATATGAAGTTTATCTTCTCGTGGAAAAGCCATGCTCATACGTGAAAAATTTTTTTAACACGAAGACAATCTTCATAATTATGTTCAAACCACCCTGTAAGATCCTTTACTTATCATAAACACTTTATTCAAGCATAAATCATGAATACACTGGCTGCATTTTGAAAACTAATGGTGTAATGACAAATCAAAAACCATTATTCAACTTTTACTACCGTCATGAAAGCTCTTTAAAGTAAAATTCTTAATAAAATTAATAAATTTAGTGTTGCATTAGATGTGATCTTCAGTTAATAAAACATACTTATAAAAAAGGAAAAGTATTAAAAATCATTTCTAGAGAAAAATATTGGAGTTTGATTTTTCAAAAAAATCTAAAACAACATCGATTCAGTACACTAAAAAAAACAAAAGTTAAATGTGTTCATACCGTCCTGATCAGTTGTCGCTTTTACATCCGTACTGTTAGGTCCATCTCCTTTTGACGTAAAAGCCAACACCGAAATGTTATATTCAATGTACTTTTCAAGGCCACTGAGAACTGCTCCGTTCGTGCTTTCCCCAACTATTTCTTTGACCATTACTGCTCTGTTCACAGCAAACGTACCGACTGCCTTAAAATATACCTTAAAACCTGTAATTATTCCGTTCCTTTCCTTTCCAACCACATTTGACCACGTGACATTGAGTGACGTAGAGCTTAAGTTTACAGCCCTGACATCTTGCGGAGGGCCAGTAGGCACTATTAAGATACAAAATGAACATTGAGAGGAAATTATTTCAACAAATAATGACAAACACCTAAATAGAGAAACTCAATTTTTTTGTTCATGCTAGAGGAGTTTAAGTTTGACTAAAACAAAGTATTTATAAAAATTGTTTGCCGTTTCAGTCCCAGTTGAATTACTAATTTCTCACAACATCAAAACATACTTTTCATTGTACAAATTTGAGAGAATTTCAATTTTTACCTTCAGTTTGTTAACTCTTATTCTTTTCAGTATTTTTCCTCTTTTTCGTGTACCTTTTTCTATTTTCGAAACACTCATATCTATTTAATAAAAGAAAAACTACACGTTGTCCTGATTGAACATATGAAATTTATCTTCATGTGGAAAAACTACGCTAATACGTGAAATATTTTTAACACTCGAAGACAATCTTCGTATGCTCATCCGACCCTGTACTGATATCCTTATTTATCATAAATACTTTATTCAAGCAATAATCATACACTGGCTGGTTTTTGAATTAATCGTGTGATGACAAAGCAAAAACCATTATTCAACTTCAACAACCTTATGAAAGCTTCTTAAAATAAAATTATTAATAAAATTATTAAATTCAGTGGGGCATTAGATGTCATCTTAAATTGATATAACATATATGTTTGAAAAGCGAAGCATTAAAAATCATTTCTGGAGAAAAAGAATAGAAATTGATTTTTTCTAAAAAACCTTAAACAACATCGATTCAGTACACTTAAAACAAACAACTGAAGTTATATGTGTTCATACCGTCCTGATCAGTTGTCGCTTTTACATCCGTACTGTTAGGTCCATCTCCTTTTGACGTTAAAGCCAACACCCAAATGTTATATTCAATGTACTTTTCAAGGTCAGTGAGAACTGTTCCTCTTGTGCTTTCCCCAACTATTTCTTTGACCATTACTGCTGTGTTCACAGCAAACGTACCGACTGCTTTAAAATATACCTTAAAACCTGTAATTATTCCGTTCCTTTCCTTTCCAACCACATTTGACCACGTGACATTGAGTGCCGTAGAGCTTAAGTTTACAGCCCTGACATCTTGCGGAGGGCCAGTTGGCACTATTAAGAAATAAAATCAAGATTGAGAATAAATTACTTCAACAAATAATGTAAAACACTAAAAAAGAGAAACTCAATTTTGTTGTTCATGATAGAGGAGTTTAAGATTGACTAACTCATAATATTTATAAATACTATTTAATCTTTCAGTCGCACTTGAATTTCTAATTTCTCCAAACTTCAGAAAAAACTTTCCATAGATCAAGTTTGAGAGAATTTTACTCATAAATCTTCAGTTTGATGAATTCTCGTTCCTTCGTATTTTTTTCCTTTTTATCTTCTATTTCCTTTTATTTTCCAACACTCATATCTATTTAATAAAAAGACAATCTAAATTATACGTTGGCTTGAGCATGCATATGAAGTTTATCTTATCGTTGAAAAGCTACGCTCATATGTGGAATATTTTTACCACACGAGGACAATCTTCGTATATTCAACCCACAGGCTGACATCCTTTATGGATCATAAATACTTTATTCAAGCATGCAATAATCATATACTGGCTGTTTGTTGAAAACTAATGGTGTAATGTTAAAGCAAAAAACATTATTTCAATTTTACCACCGATATAAAAGCTCTTAAAAATAAAATTATTAACCCTTTAACTCCTAAACCAGCCTTAACATATAGTACCGAGTTAAAGAGTTAAATCTTTCATAAACAAAGAAACCATGCATGTTTCGACTTTGGTTTTAAAGCAAACTTTAGTAGTTTCTGTAAGTTTGGAAAGGCAGTGATGAACGAATAAACTGTCATTTCTGCAGAAAGTCATTAGTTTAAATGCAAAAATTGAAAAAAATACCGTTTTGGGTCGTTTTTGGAACGAGAAAATCGACGATGTTTGGCCTTGAAGTTTTTGATAAAATTTTCATTCCCAGCAAACAAAACAGCTTTCACACAAAATTCAGACCTAGTACTGAGATATAGTGTAGATTTTTTAAGCATTTTTTCAATTTACGGATTGAGCTTTGTGCCAATCTTGCTCCAACGTGTTTTCCGCCATTTGCACGACCCAAATGCATTCTGGGAAACACGAAAATTTTGACAAGGGCAGAGAGCATTTCCTACACTAATCATTTTTTATTAAGTGTACAGTCTCCACGGAGTTCTGCCAAAATTTTATGTTGTAGTGTTCTTCAGTCGTCAAAACTTCCAAAAAACGCACTGGCAGCTCAGTGAATTTGCCTCTCTTCGAGTTTTAAAGCCAACTTCTTTTGGCACCTGTGGAAACCCAACGAGTGAAAATATACCGTAAAAATTGCTAAAAAGTGTGACACTTCGCTGGTTTCTTTCAGCAAGTAAGATCAATGCTACCTTCAAGCTTCATGATGCTATCCAGTACTGAAAAAAGGCAAAAAAGGCTCGAAAACGAGCAAAAATCCACTTTTAACGGCTACAGCAGCAACAAGACACTTCAACGCCACCATCACCTCATAAACTGAAAACACGATCCCTGGGGACTACACAATGTGGGATGTTTCTATGGCAAAGCCTTATATGGATTAGAGAAAGCCAATTGATTGTTTTCATACAAAAAATCGTTCAAGATCGCAAAACCTCCCAGGGGTCAAAGGGTTACTAAAAAATTATTAAATTCGGTGTGGCATTTGATGTCATCATTATAAAAATAAAAAACGAACCCGCGGGCTCTGCTCAGTTATAGAACTACGCGTGAATTTTAAGTTCACGAAAGAAGTGCTTGCACTTCTCGAGTGAACTTAATATTCACAAGTGGTTCTATAACTGAACAGAGCAAGCAGGGCGAGTACTTTTATTTCTTTTATAAAATAAGCTACTGTTAGAGACGAATCAAAACAAGATAAAACCACACTGTGGTTGTCGCTGCACAGCCAATCAGAGAGCGCGTTATATCAGCTTTATTTTATAAAAAAGAAAGTAAAACCACTAAAAATCGTTTCTGGAGAAAAAGAATGGAGTTTGATTTTTTGAAAAAAAAATATAATAAAACAACAGCAATTCAGTATACTTAAAACAAACAACTGAAAATAAATGCGTTCATACCGTCCTGATTAGTTGTCGCTTTTACATCTGTACTGTTAGGTCCATCACCTTTTGACGTAAAAGCCAACACCGAGATGCTATATTCAATGTACTTTTCAAGGTCAGAGAGAACTGCTCCTCTCGTGCTTTCCCCAACTATTTCTTTGACCATTACTTCTCTGTTCACAGCAAACGTACCGACTGCTTTAAAATATATCTTAAAACCTGTAATGATTCCATTCCTTTGCTCTCCAACCACATCTGACCACGTGATATTGAGTGCCGTAGAGCTTAAGATTACAACCCTGACACCTTGCGGAGGGCCAGTTGGCACTATTAAGAAATAAAACAAACAATAAAAACAAAATATTTCAACAAATAATGTATAACAACAATATAGAGAAACAAATTTTTCTTGTTCATGCTAGAAGAGTTTAAGCTTGATTAACATATAGGATTTATAAACAATATTTTACCTTTTCAGCCCCAGTTGAATTATTACTTTCTCCCAATTTCAGCCCATACTTTTCATAAAACAAGTTCAAACTTTACTATTTCTTTGGAAATTTTATTGTGCTCACACCATTTCTTCCACACAGACAGCCAGAACCTGGTACTTTTAGCTATATTTATATTTTTTGAACCATCGTTCAGTTGCTGAATTGTTTTTTCAGTCGCCTTTTCAAACTTTTCAAAAGTCGCGGCCATTTCTTTGTTTACCGACAGCAACAATTGCTTTCTTATAAAGTGTGATCTTATTGGCTGTCCTTACTTTTTATTGTTTTGTAGCCAATTAGCATCGAGTAATACCTGCGCTGTGTTACCTTCTTTTTGCAGTGTTACCTCAAAAATGCACTGTTCCTCAACCAATCAGAATTGAGTAATTTTTTCATGTAAATTATTACTAGAGTTATTTTGAAACTTCAATATGGGAATATTTTTCCTTGTAATTAATGCAAGTATTGTACAAAAGCTGGAAAGATTGTGCTTTGCTTTACGACGAAAACAAGTTTACGGTGAACTATTTGTGTCACATGTGTTTGTTGTCCGACAGCTGCCTAATGTTGCATGATTTAGTCTTTGTCGCGATGTCAAATTTGAATTGCCCTAAACATTATTCTTCCTGCTAGTATCTGTAACTTTTATTTGACTTTGTAAATGCTTTGATCTATAAACTTTTGCAATATCTTTATAAACTTCATGTTTTCAAACGTTACCGTAAAATGAAAAGCTGCAGTCTAGACAGTAAACATTTTAAAAGTTTATTTTTGTTAAATTTCTTTTTTTTTCTTAACATTTGGCTTTTTACAACCCGAATTTACGAAAAAATACTTTTTATAGTTTAACTCAAAAATAAAGTTAAAGTTCCATGGAAGAAAGAACTATACAAAACAAATACGGTTTAAATTTTCATTATGCAAAAAAAAGCTTATGCTTTCAACCATAAAAAAGTCTCAAGCGTACCGTTTGCAAGCTGACAGTTCTCACAGTTTTTACAGAACTTACGAGGATTAATATTATGATAGGAAAATGGTTCTTGATTATTTGTAAATTTCTAATTGATGCAATGACTATGATATAAGAGATTTTCTTTACTTTGTTTTTAGACATTGAATGATAGCTTTCGTTTTTGAGGTTCTTAGTAGAGCGGCTAAAAGCAATTTTAAGCAAAATCATCACTTTATGAGACAAGCATAAAACTTAGCATCAATAAATGTTTTATTCATTACTATATGAATTCAAACGTTAGGTAGCCCGAGCAAACGCGTGTACGCGTCTAGTTTATCATAAATACTTTATTCAAGCAATAATCATACACTGGCTGCTTTTTTAAATAATGGTGTAATGACAAAGCAAGAACCATTTTTTAACTTTTACTACCGTCATGAAAGCTCTTTAAAATAAAACTCTTAATAAAATTAATAGATTAAGTGTTGCATTAAATGTGATCTTCAGTTGATAAAACATACTTATAAAAAAGGAAAAGGATTAGAAATCATTTCTGGAGAAAAAAATTCAGGGAGTTTGATTTTTTCAAAAAATTCTAAAAGAAAATCGATTCAGTATACTTAAAACAAACAACTGAAAGTAAATGTGTTCATACCGTCCTGATCTGTTGTCGCTTTTACATCCGTACTGTTAGGTCCATCACCTTTTGACGTAAAAGCCAACACCCAAATGCTATATTCAATGTACTTTTCAAGGCCACTGAGAACTGCTCCTCTTGTGCTTTCCCCAACTACTTCCTTGACAATTACTGTTCTGTTCACAGCAAACGTACCGACTGCCTTAAAATATACCTTAAAACCTGTAATTATTCCGTTCCTTTCCTCTCCAACCACATTTGACCACATGACATTGAGTGCGGTAGAGCTTATGTTTACAGCCCTGACATCTTGCGGAGGGCCAGTTGGCACTATTAAGAAATAAAACAAACAATAAGAATAAATTATTTCAATAAATAATGTAAAACAGCAAAATAGAGAAACTCAATTTTGTTGTTCATGCTTGAGGAGTTTAAGCTTGACTAAGTCATAGTAGTTATAAACGATATTTACCTTTTCAGTTCCAGTTGAATTTTTAATTTCTACTAATTTCAAAACATACTTTTCTTGGAACAAATTTGAAAGAATTTCACTTTCAATCTTTAGTTTGATCATTTCTCATTCCTATGTTGTTGTTTTTTCCCTCTTTTTCGTTTATTTTTTCTATTTTCCAAACACTCGTATCTATGTAATAAAAAAATGACACGTTGGCTTGCACATATGAAGTTGATGTTCTCGTTGAAAAACTACGCTCATACGTGAAATATTTTTACCACTCGAAGACAAGATTTCTTCATATGTTCACCCCACAAATTAATATCCTTTACTTATCATAAATACTTTATTCAAGCACTAATCGTACACAGCTGTTTCTTGAAAACTAATGGTGTAATGACAAATCAAAAACCATTATTCAACTTTTACCACCCTCATGAAAACTCTTTAAAAAAAAATAATAAAATCAATAGATTCAGTGTTGCATTAGATGTGATCTAAAGCTGGTATAACATAATTTTGTTTGTAAGAAAGTAAAAGCATTAAAGCTCATTTCTGGAGAAAAAGAATGGAGTTTGATTTTTTCAAAAAAAACCTAAAACAACAGCAATTCGGTATCCATAAAATAATCAGCTGAAAATAAATGTGTTCATACCGTCCTGATCAGTTGTCGCATTTACATCCGTACTGTTAGGTCCATCTCCTTTTGA
>JAOBRB020309080.1:0-11013 GCA_027575285.2 Zoanthus pulchellus | reverse complement strand
CCCCCTTTTGACCCTCTCCGCGTTATTAGCACCCCGGCTGTTCCCGATTTCAGCCTTTTGGAAAGCCCATTCTGGATAGCCACAATTGCGCAAAGATCTTTTAATGTGTTCCTTTTCCTTTTTTTGCTCATTTACTTCACTGATGACTGTGTTGGCTCTGTGCTCCAGGGTCCTGATGACCCCGAGTTTGTGAATCAGAGGGTGATGTGAGTCAAACTGCAAATAGTGATCAGTGTGAGTTGGTTTGCGATACACTGATGTTGACAAAGACCCATCTTCTTTGAGGGAGACGAGGCAGTCGAGGAAAGGCAAGGAGTTACTAATGAGATTTTCCTGAGTAAATTTGATGTTCGGGTCCAGGCTATTGAGGTGTTGTAAAAAATGTCCAGACTCTTCACTCTCTAGGACAACAAAAGTATCGTCTACATAACGGAGCCATAACCTAGGGCGAGTACCACTATAGCTGCCTAACGCTGTAACCTCAAAGGTCTCCATGCATAAGTTGGCTACGATTGGGGACACCGGAGAGCCCATTGCGCATCCATGTTGTTGTTTGTAAAAACTGCCCTTGAAAGAGAAATAAGTGGATTTCAAGCAAATATCAATTAATTGAACAATCTGGTTGACATCTAAAGCTGTGCGTTCCTTCCAAGAGTCGTCTTTTTTTAAAGCTCGCCGTACTACTAAAATTGCATCATCTGGGGGTATGCTAGTAAATAAAGCCATTACATCAAACGATGTTATTGTTTCCGATGCGGTAAGTTTAAGATCTTTAATCCTTTCTATGAAAGCCTGGGTGTTCTGTAGATGGTGAGGTGACTGACCAACTAAGGGACGAAGGATGTACGCTGCATATTTAGCAAGATTGTAAGCTACTGAACTAATGCTGCTTATTATGGGTCTTACTGGTATGGGTTCCGGTTTGTGAATCTTGGGCAAGCCATAAAATTTCGGCACAACTGGCTCAGAAGGGGCGTCCAATTTCCTCTTTAAATCACGTGACAGGTTGTTAATTCCTGAAGAAGACCGTGGGATACGGTCGCAACGTCGAGTTGTTAGTTCGACCTTTAAATTCCAGTATTTGATTTATTATTTTTGCGCTTATCATACTCTACTGGATGACTGAAAACATTCATTCTTTTCAAAAATATATTACAGCCCCGAGGGTTATCAGAAGGGCTATTCCGCCATCGCGAAATTAGCGAAGAAAGCGGGCTCAACCAAAGAGCAAGCGAAAGAATGGCTGGAAAGACAGGCTATCTGGCAAATCTATCTGCCACCTCCCGAGTACATACCTAGACCGTATTGGACCGTTGATGAACCAAATCAGATTCATCAGGCTGACCTGCTGTTCTTACCGCATGATACCGTGGGAGCCAAAACGTACAAGTACGCGTTGGTTGTCGTTGACGTCGCTTCGCGGTACAAAGACGCTGAACCGTTAACTTCGAAAGAAAGTACCGAGGTAGCGCAAGCGTTCCGCAAAATCTATTCAAGAAAACCGTCACGCTTGCGTTGGCCGAAGACGTTGATGGTCGATCCAGGAAAAGAATTTATGGGCGCTGTGACAACCTTAATGCGAAGTAAACGTGTTACCATTCAGCGGAGTGAAGCTGCCAACCATCGTGCACAGGCTTTTGTCGAGCGTGCGAATAGAACAATAGCGGAGAGATTATTCAGTCATCAGTACGCCCAAGAGATCCTCAAGAATCCCGAAGATCCCAAGTTTCGATCGAAAGTGTGGGTGAAGCGCTTGGCTGCTGTTTTGAAGCACTTGAATACTGAACCAACTCGCATCACTGCCAAAGAACCCATGAAGGCGATTCTAATGGATGAAGTTGCGATCAAAGCTCCAACGTATAATCGCGTGGTTGGTTTTAACGAAAAGCGGCTGCCGACTGGAGTCAGGGTCAGATACCTGTTGTCGCCGGGTGAGGCGGAAGGTGGGGATCGACGGCGCGCTACCGATCCCATTTGGTCCTTGGATATTTATGATATATCGCTCTCTAGAGTTTCACCAGATCAACCTGTGTTGTATTATCTGCAGGACGGGCCAAGCCGTGGATTTGTGCGTGAAGAGTTACAGATTGTCCCGGATGATACTGAGTTACCGCCCAACCATGTGCTAAGGTAGAAGCCCTATAGCTACTCGAGAACTTCCACGATGTCTTCGATAGGTTTCAGTACAATGGTTCAGTGTGAATACCATCGGAAGCCACAATACGTTTGTCGTAATAAGCACTTAAACCGAGCTTATTCTGTGTATAAGTGACTACCTGATTCTCGTGTACTCGGAATCCTGTATTTTCTGCTTTGTCCTTATTTCCAAACAAAGCTAATTTGTAGCGCTCCCACGTCATCTTGTTCTGGCGTTTGGAAGTTCCTTTGCAGCTGATTTTTGTGAATCCATTCTCATCTTCAGCGTAATAACATTTCGGGGCAAGGGCGATCATTCTAGTCCCAGTGAACTCGCACTTGAACAATCCAGGGATCCTATCGTGGTACTTCGAGGTTGATAGGAATTCAGCTTTACCTGAACTCAGGTACTCCTCCTTCAGTTCAGGTTTAATGATGTTGTCCAGGTTCTCATCAGATACAGCCATGTACAGTGAATCTGTATCCATCTGAATTAACTCAAAGTCCCGTCGGTCAACGTACACATCGAGGAAGTCGTAGTAGAACTCCAGCATTCGTAATTTGGCAAGTTGGTACACGGCGATTCCACACTGATAGGGGCGTTTGATCTCCACCTGCCTTTTCCGTTCCTTCAACTCGTACGTCCCGTTGATGACTTCCAGATCTTCAAAGAATGGACTTCTGAAGGCTTTGTCAACCGTCGCATCATCCTGAGTGAATATCGTCTTAACGTGCCGTTCAATGTTCTCAATCATCTTGCCGTAGAACGAATTCCCTTTCAGCTTGAACGTGTCGCCCAGTTGTTTGGTCCCCGCGTAATTTGCCTGTAGCTGTTCAATCAACTCCGGAATGTCTTTGGCCTCAGTCATCGATCAAAGACTCCAGATACGGGATTGACCTTAAATCCCTCATGATACCGTCGACAGCCTCATCATTGTTGCTGTTGAAAGCCTTGCGTAACTTATCCGTCATCACTTCAATGTCCCCATGTCTCCGGGCTTCACTCACTTCCTTCGGGAACCACTCGAATGGCCTTCCTGATGTGTATTCCAACGTCTTGTGTACTGCAGTCACCACCAATCCGTGCTTCAGGTACCACTTCAGTACGGGGGTGTACACCAAGGTCTTCTCCGCCTTAGTGACCCCGAGAAGCTTCTTCGTATCTTTGAGTCGCGTCCTACCTGTTGCCATTTGATATTTCTTCATGTGTTCCGGGATGAGCTCATCAGGGATATCAGCTACAACGAATAACGGGGAGAACTCGCTGAATTTCTTCTTGAGGCGCTCAGGTACGTGAATGTCCACTTGGGCAAAACCGAAGAATATATCATTGATAACTTTCCTACATAAGCTTCGCACAACTTTCTGGTTCTTTGGATCTTCAATCTCCGTGTACTCCTCTTTTCCACATGGCATTAACTGCCCAGAGCAGTACAGATATAAACTGTTCGCATCAAACCCCACGACAGATTGACACGTCTTCGGGTTTGTATATTTATGAGGCCTGATCTTTGATTTGCCCTTCTCCGCGTAGCGAGTAAAGACAATGCTTGGGCCACCAACCATCCCCGTTTTCAGGAGTTCATAACCTTTGTTTTTCGGGCATAAGGGGCACTCTTTCCTAGTCACGGCACAATCTCTGCAGAGCCTTTTGTTGCACCTCTCCGAGCATTTGTGGATGCAAGGCTGTCCCGGGGCGTAGAGAGCAGGTTCATCTGGCTCCTTCCTCTCCAACGCTTTATTCAAGACGTAATTCATTGAAATACCTGGGATGGAGACTGCGTCCTTCAACATGTCAATCTTATCCGGGTAGTATTGACTCCTCGTCTTCTCCACAGCTTCAACGAAAGGTTCAACATCAGCCAAGTTATATTCTCTTAGCCAATCCATAATGGTGACACAACCACGTTTGTGAAATTCAAGCTTGAACTCTTCGTACTCCTCCGGCGTGATCATGTTCTTTTTGTGCAGGGAGGAATAGAAGGCTTCATACTTCACGGGGCCCACGTGAGAAAGTTTCTCGTACTTATCCAGCCACTCGTACGGAAAGACGAGTTTCTTCGCTTGACAGTTATTCGCTTTGCACCATCCATCGTAATTGAGTCCTGGAGCTAGGTAGCTCCTCATAGTCAGGAATTTGAACTGATCTGTCGTGAGGAACATGTAGGTACTCTCCTTCTTGGCTACGAAAATCTCACCGGCTTGCTCCGTCATGTACTTTACAAAATGCTCCTTGATCATGTTGATGTCGTACCTCCCCGAATTGAAACCGAGAACTGGAACTTGTTCAACCCACATCTTATGAGCTCTGAGTACGTTCTTTGGGATGGATTCCGAATCGGGTAAAGGACGTTCTCTCGCAACCTGTTCAGCTATCCGTTTTTGTCTATGTTCCAACTCCCTGACGAAATCTCTGATGAGCTCTTCAGGGTTCGAGTTGATGAGACATACGGGGACTTTTGTCAAGTTATCGTTAATGGCTACGGAAACCGGAATGTGCTGGCTACTGAAAGTCAGGTCTGAGGTCATCTGCATCGAAAGGTTGTGTTGTAACGCTTCGAAATCGTAGGTGATGAAGAAGGGATAAGGGTGGAACTTCTTGTCAATCTTAGCGCCGCTTATTTCCGGGACGTCACACTCCCAAACTGACACGACGTTGTATCCCAAGCTTTTGATTCTCTCTTCCATGTCCATAGTTTCATTGAATCTCTTTGCATCATCATCGATTGAACAGGGGCAGCCGTGCCATTTACAACCGTAGAATTGATAGACTGTATTTGATGTAGGTTCGTAACCATCAACCAAAATCTCTTTGTTACCATCCAAAATACACCTTTCACCACCATGACCACAGAGAGCGTGATGGATGTGTTTGCCAATACGCGCAGACTGTTCCTCGATCCAGTTGCATCCTTTGTAACTGAATTGGGTATTTCCACCGTAAAATACCTTGTCACTGCTGTTCATTATCCTCTTGAACTTCTTCCCGTTGCACACTAACTTTGTCTTTCCTCCTGTGCATCGATTTTCATTGATGTGTCGTTTGTAATTGTCGTGTACCGTGAATCGTTGACCGCACCCGTTACAACCCCAACGCTTTGTAAGAAGCTCTAGATCCTTGATGTAGAAACAATGTCCTTTGTAAAGGCCGATATTTACAAACGGCCAAGTCTTTTTGACTTTATCTTTACCAGCGACCAACTTCCAAACCTGTTTGTTATCCGGTTCATACACGCGAATGTTGATTCTAGCTCTCTTGGCGATACCCTCGAAATCAACCAGTTTCGTTGGTGGGACAGCAGAAACTTTGAGTTCAGGATTTTTGTAATATTCTCGCGCTAGGGCTAACGCCTTCCTGGTGGTATCCTTGGCAGGTCTGGATAGCTTATCGCGATAACCCATGTAAATCGCAAGGCATCGCCATACACAGAGGTTATCCTTCTTAGTATCAATGGCGTGGATACATTTCTTCTCACGCAACCAATCGGGTAAGGGGCCGCACCCCATCAACGGCTCGCTACTGTGAATGACTTTCACCGTTATCTTGGTAAACTCAACTTGACCTTGATAAACGCCTGGTGTATCAACGACCTCTGTCGCTGGTAAGTAAGCACCACTCCAAATTTCAGAATCTTCCAAATCCAGCCGTTTTGCCTCGCACCACTTGATGTATTTCTTAATAGCGGCTAAGCTTGTCAGAGTTCCACCGTGCTTGCGAAGACTTGACTCCCTAGGAAGTGTTTTCTCGTACTCGACGATTTCCCCGGAGCCGCGATAGATCTTGGCTGTAAAACTATAGACAACTCGAGAACGCATCTCAATGTGCGGTTTGAGATTGTTGAAAATAACATTTGTCAAATCGCCATTCACATCCGCATTGATCTCGAATCTGTTGGGATTTAGCGGCTTGTTTTGTGGTTCCACTCGCTCAGATTTGCGTATCCTTCTAGGCGGCGCGATAGGCGCTACTCGGGGTGGGCTCGAGTGAGCAGCGGCTCCGCTTGATTCATGTTGATTCTTGTTTACGACAGTCTTAAGAACGTCGCGAACCTCCTTGACTCTGTCCAACACCATCAAGGTCGTCTCTCTTAGCCAACCAAACCTGGTTGTTTTTACTGGAATGCGTTGCACTATCTTTTTGCCGACGTCGAGGAACTTACCGATAAGATCCGTTCTAGGCGCGGGAACTGGCCTAGGCGGAGGGTAAGGAACGATAGTTCTGGGCGCTGGAACAGGACGCGGTTTGGTCGTTTTCTTTGGTGGATAAACTACAAGTACAGTTGGGAATCTCTGTTTCGCTATTCTTTCGTGAAGAGATTCATCATTCTGCGGCGGTGATAGAATCTCAGTTTGCGATGAAGGGAGCTCTATTGATGACGGTGGTATTGGTGTATCTTCTTGAGTTGGTGATGGGAGCTCTATTGTTGACTGTGGTGAGCTCTCTTTTGGTGATGATGGAATCTTCTTTTTCGGTGGTAGTGGTCTCTCTTCTTCGACGAGTTTTGGGCTTTGGTGCTTTTGCAGATTTGTCTTCGTCAGCATGCTGTGCCGTTTCTTCAGACTTGATCAACGCTTCGATGAGTTTAGCCTTACGCATTTTGGCGTATTGGCGAATACTCCGCTCTTTGGCAACTTCCCTGAGTTGCTTCACGGTGCGCTGTTCCATCTGTTCCTTCAATGTCAGATTATCCATCGCGTTTGTGTTTTCCTATATCCAAGAATCGTTATCTCTAAGTAATATTCAACTTTTTCGTCGTTGGGAAATACATGTTTTTCGTCCAGCATTGAAGCCTTTTTTGACAGACACACGTTAAATATATCATGTATTCCCGTTCAATGGCCCAATTATGATCTCGTGAAGGGGGCTCGCGCGCTGCACATCTTATTGGGCAATAATTTTGACCAGCATTTGGCCATCCTCTCTGCAAAACTAAGGGGTAATGATGCACCCAAATCGAAGCTTTGGGGTATGTAACACCGCGTAGCGGTGTCAAACACACTCCGCTAACGCTCCGTGTGAAAAAAAACCCATCTTCGCATGAGTGGGCGCCTCCCCCTATAAGATCACATAATTATATCGCAGCGATCAAGGTGTCGGTTCGGTAGAGTTTCGTTCTAGTTCAGTCGAGTTCAGTAACGACGGCTTAACGAAGGTAATGGACGGCTAATGGGGCCACGCTAAATTAAAGCGCGCAGGATTGGTTTTGACTAGCGTGATCACCTGAATTAATAGAAACGCTCGTTAAGGGCCTGCACGGCGTGAAATTATTCGTGATGAGCATTCTCGTCCAAGTTAGCAGCTTCACGTTAAATAAACGGATTAAAAATTCATCCATCTAACTACTTACGGGAATCGAAACATAAAAAACGTTTTACAAAGAAAGTGATAACATATTTTATTGAGATATGGAGAAATAGTTTATCTAACTCACGCGTAAACTTCAATTATACTCTTAAATAAAAAGTAATTATGAATCTGAACGATATTTAAACGTTATTAAAAATGAAAAACTAAAAAACTCTTTAACTAAAATCACTTTCTAATGATAGAACAAGGACAATATCAAAATCCAAAATAATCGGTGAACATCGATTTTGCCCAATATGTGTCCGAAATGGAACTGAACGTGTTGACGATGAATCCAATAAAATATTTGATTGTCCTGCATACGTACAACGATCTAAGACAAATGTTCAATGACAAATTAACCTATCAACCTTTTCTCAAGAAAATCAAACCTTTACTATTTTAAATCCCGACTCTTCAGAATGTTGCCAAAACATTGCCTTGTTTATATATTCTTGCATCAAAGTAAGATCAACTCTTGTTAAATAATGCAATGCTAGTGGCATCCTTAAATCGACTCTCAGTAAGGTATGGACTTGAACTGTTGATCGTATGCAACTGATATAGTCATACACGCTGCTAGTGACATCCACAAATCACAGCGTTAAAATTAGGATACTACTCTCTTCCATTGAAGCAAAAGCTAACGGGAAACAGTGCACATAAGCGCAACAATTATATTTCTTTTATCGATTAGTTTCCGTGATCCTGAGAGGCCCAAGCACATCAAGATTGATTATGATTCTAAAGACAATGTTAACGCTTCATTCTGCACCAAGACACAATTAAACTGGATCTCTGCTGATCCCGATGGGGATGTGTATGAAAGGCCCTGGAGCCGAGGGCGTTACTGCGTTTACAAGAAGGGAGACGCGTGTCCAACAGGTATACATAGAGTTAGTCAATTAAATCAATTCCGTCAAGACACTTGTTTTCTCAAACGTTAGCTGTTTTAAAATCAAAGTTATTGTGATCAAAGTAATGATTGACTTCATTGGCGTCATCAGTAATGATTTACAGCATCATCAAAGTGATGAATGAAAGAATCCGAGGTTCGTCATTAAAGGGAGACTGCTGATAGCATCATCGCCTTCAAAGTGATGATTAAGGATAAGTTATCAAAGTGATGATTGCATGACATCATTCGCGTCATCAGAGTGATGTTTTTAAATCCTTGTGAAAAGCAATTGATGCCATATTAATGCTGTTATTCTCACTTACCACAGTACCACAGTAAATGTTACCATTACCAATTCCACCGTTACTGTCGCCGCCATTATAAATGGCTGTAAAATTTTCATTACCATGCAGTAAGTATAAAAATAATCGAATGAGTGCGAGTGAATTTCGTAACATTTATGACGCCCGTGATATTTTGCAAGATCATTTTGTTTTTTTGACTATTATATTCTGAACTATCTCATTCTCATCCTCTTCGTGGCATTTTGACTGTTTTCTTTAAGATGCCAAAAGGCTTAATAGCAAGAATTTAGTAAATCTTTTTATGAAATTCACAAAACCTTTCAAACTTATAGTTGCATATATGTTTCGGCGGAAATTGTTTACTGAACTAAAATGACAAACATAGCTTAGCAATCCAATTTTGCACTTGAAAGAAGGCAAAGGTTTACCGAAACTTGTGTGCAACTATTAATTTGAAAAGTGTTGTGTTTTTTTAAACAAATTTCTTTAGCTTGTTCAATATTAGTTCCGGTTTGGCAAAGCAAAATAGACTAGCTGCCAGCCATTTTGTTAGTTAATTTGCATTCATATTAAGTTCGATAACCTAATATGCATTCCATAACACATTTATGCAATCCAGAAATTGCTGAGAATATAACAAATTGTGTTTTCATTTTATATGTTCATCTTTTAGGATTTGCAGAAAGTTTTATTTATTGGAACGACCAGCGCGGCATCGTGACCAGGGGGAATGATCAGTATGGATCTCTTCCCCAGGGGGAGTACTCTAAAAAGACAACAAAAACGTATTTCTGTTGTCGTGCAGATGGTTTCAGTGAAAATGAAATTTTTCTGCCAACAGGTAAATCTAATGAAAATAGTATTAATCTCTACGAGAATGTAAAACTTTTAACAATAATGAAAGTTTCATGCTTCTGGTTAGCTTACTCAGTAGCTGAATATTTTACAAGCAAAGTGGCTCCTGTGTAATGTAGTGTAGTGTAGTGTAATGTATTGTAATGTAATGTAACATAATGTAATGTAATGTAATGTAATATAATATAATGTAATGTAGTGTAATGTAATGTAATATAATACAATGTAATGTAATGTAATGTAGTGTAGTGTAATGTAACGTAATGTAATATAATGTAATGTAATGTAATGTAACATAATGTAATGTAATGTAATATAATGTAATGTAGTGTAATGTATTGTAATGTAATGTAATTTAATACAATGTAATGTAGTGTAGTGTAATGTAACGTAATGTAATATAATGTAATGTAATGTAATGTAATGTAACATAATGTAATGCAATGTAATGTAATATAATATAATATAATGTAATGTAGTGTAATGTAATATAATATAATGTAGTGTAGTGTAGTGTAGTGTAATATAATGTAATATAGTATAATGTAATGTAATGTAGTATAATGTAATGTAATGTAATGTAGTGTAGTGTCACATAATGTAATGTATAATGTAGTGTAATGTAGTGTAGTGTAATGTAATGTAGTATAATGTAATGTAATGTAGTGTTGTGTAATGTAATATAATACAATGTAGTGTAATGTATAGTGCAATACAGATATCAGATTTATAATGCGATCGAATATGTTCAAAAGTGTTTTACAAGCAAACATAGAGTTGACCATTGAGAAACTTAGAACATCCTCAACAGCGGCTGATAAATATTTTATATATTAAAGCACTAAGTAAAATGAGAATAGACATACTAACCATCGGGATCACTACAGCCTACTATTTGTGATAGATTTGTGTGAGTTCACGTGAGTCCTCCAATAGAGGGACGCCGAACTGAGCCGACGGTGTAACGTCCTCTTATCACAGAACTCAGTCCGGTCTAGAATCAAATCTAAGCACGAAAGGCTGGCGCCTCACTAACTAATAGTCCAGTCAATCTAAGCGAATTTATAGGTCCACTCTGAACAAATTGCAATAGAATTTTTCTCAGCGGATGATGAACATGTAGTGGGACCTAGTTAACATACTAAAAGTCCTCAAAAATATTTTCGGTGGAACATCCCGAAATAACGCATTTTTATTTTTGGGCCAAAAACCACAGGGAACCCGCGTCATGAAAATGAAAATAATTTAAATTGCGCGGTGATAATAAGGCAAACTTTAGACTATCAAGCTGAAAATTGATTAAAAGCAACAAGGAAATATGTTTTTTAAATATGAAAACAATATTTCTTTTTCTTTTCGTTTGTATTCCTTTGTTTTCTCTTTCACAAGGCACCCGTGACCCAGTACTGCTATAGAGAGCATTAGCTAGATTCTTAACGTTCTGGAAACGAACATTTTCTTTCACAAATTTA